>JAJPUD010002364.1:0-24611 GCA_023553655.1 Myrmecobius fasciatus
AAAAAAAAAAAGAAGAGCAGAGGTGAGAAGAGAGCCTTATGTGAAGAACAGTGTAACAATTGCCTGACAGGAAGGAAAGATCTTCTCCATGGAACATTTATTAAGAAACTCCTATGCATCAAGCTCTGGACTGTGGAAAACAGAGACCAAAACAAGAGTTTCTTCCCTCAAAGTTTTGGAATTTTGAAGAAACAACATAAGCAGAGATTATTAAATGCAAAATACATACAGAAAAAATTTCTAAGATTAGGGGAGATCAGAATTCTTAAATTCTTCAGGTTTATTTATTTAGGAGGCAGAGAAACAGGTTTGAAGAAGACAGTTTCTTAACTGGCCAGAACGGGAAGGATGAAGGAAGAGGGGAGTGGAGGCCCTACGACCGATACCCTGAATTTCAGGAACCTGAATGCAGTTGGGAGGCAGAAAGCTCGGCTCTGGGCTATGTGACTACACCTCAGGTTCTCCACAGAGCCACTTTTGGAAGTGGTTTTGGTTAAATACTATGAAATGTAAACTATTTTTATTGTCAATCTTGAGGCATTGTCTGAGAGGTAAAGAAAGAAGGAAAGCAAAGGTGGAGAATGGCAGAAATGGGGTGAGGTGGCTCAAATGAAGTTTGTTTTTGAAAGGGTACCAGCTGGTAGGGGAGGAGCCAAACGGAAGCTCCTGGAAAAAACAATCTGCTTTTCATGAATACTAGCAAAATGCTGACCCAGGAGTCTTATGATTTCATTTCAAATACTTGTATATATAAGCTATAAGCTTGGCCAGATGTGCTCACCTGTGGAGCACAGCAAAAAAATCAAGTTGTCTCTTGGGCTCTATTCCTTTGAAAATGCTGAAGTCGTTAGTGGGGTCCAGGTTTACATCACAGAGTTTTAAGACTCCTAAAAAGTTAGGGAGCAGCATGGTGGCAGGAGAAAGAGCAATGGACTAGACTAAAAGTTAGAAGCCCTGGATTTTTAGCTTTGGCCCTTTATGATCTGGAGCAAGCTGTTTGGCTATTTTGTTTCTCAGGTGTCCATATTTGTCAAAAAAAAAAAAAAAGCCAATGTTGGGCTATATTATTTCTAAGGTCCTCTTTTCTAGTTTTTGATTTAACAGATAAAATGTTAAACAGGCTTCTGAAGGTATATGAATTCTGAAAGCATGCATGATATCTAACATCTGTCACTGCACATATAGATTCCCCTTGTATGAGAGAGGAGAAGCCATGGTAGTCTATAACATAATTGTTAGTGTTTCACAATTTGAAAGGACTTAATTCTACAACATCCTTCCAATGAGACGTCTACTTGAGATGTAATCTGGTATAGTGAAAAAAGGCTGGATAGGGCAGGTGGGTGAATTTGTTTGGAGTCCTACCTGAGACACTTATTAGCCATGTGATCACAAGCAAATCACTTAGCTTTCAAAGCCTTAGTTTTCTCATATAGAAAATATTAAATGTGAAAAGTTATTCTCTCTGAAAACATTTTGGAAAAAAAATTCTTTGGATTAAGCAGCAACAGAGAACTTCTACAAGAGATAGCTAATTTTAGATGTGGTGCTAATCAAGGAAATGGCGAACTATATGACTAAAAATCTGAAGGCGAGATAGCTAAATGATGATTCACCTAAATTATATGAACCATATGGAATGACACTGTGGGTGTAGCAAGACTCATTATTTTAATATCCCTAGAAGACTAGGGGAAGAGTACAAGAATACAATGAGCAATGACTCTTCTTGCCACCAGTGAAGCAATTTGATAAACAAGGAATAACATTTTAAAAGAGAATTTTAAAATTATCTTAAAAGCAAGGAACAGTGAGGTAGCAAATGTCTTAAAACGGACTAAGTAGATATATGGAAGAGGCATCAAAAATGCAGTGTAGTCGTAGTGGTTCTCATGTAACACTGTCATTTTACACAGATGAGTAACTGAGGCTAGGAGAGGACATTACTTGCCCAAGGTCACAAAGATATTAAGAAATAGAGCTGGGAATTAAAATTCTAATGCATTTACAGAATTCAAATCCAGCACACTTTCCATTCTACTTAAAAGTACCTCCTATTAAATTGTAATTAAGTATTTCAGTCCTATAAGAATTTGCTTGTTCTGACTTCAGGAACATAATAAGCCTATTATCAATCAGGATCCCAACAATCACTCCTCCAATTCCATACAATCCAGCTCATTTTGGGGAGCATTCTTTAATAATTCAGTTAAGGTGTAGGGAAAGCTCATGCCATGTGGACTTGAAAAATGTATCCTTTTTAGGAGGCAAAAGGAGCATAACTTTTTGCATCCTGAATTACAATGAAATTGCAAGGTTACACAAGGGCAGTACAAGCTTGCACAAAACAGCAATTTAATAAATATTTGTTGATTTGAGAGATTTCATTGTTTTGGGGAGAAACACAAAAAGACCAGAATGAGAGAGGCGGCAAAGTAGAAATGGCACTGGATCATGTTGGGAAGCCATGTCATAATCTCTGGTCTCCTATTAATTGTGTGACCCTAAGCAAATCACATAAATTGTTATCATATTGCCTTTTACATAAAGATCAGAAAAATTAAACAGCAAAGTAAGATGTAATTAATGAAACAAGATACAAATACTAAATAGCATTATCTGTTTGGAAGCCCTTTTGGATACAATTTCATTTACCTCTGATAAAGCTGAAGAAAAGTGATTGCAGTTTTTATGCATCAAATGATAAGCATTGCCTCTGTACTCTTTCCCCAATTCTTCTACAATCTTTTCTAAATCATTTTCTAGGAAGTCAGTGCTTCCCAAAACAACAGCTTCTCTAAAATAAAAGGAAAAAATATAAGTACATAGTATTTAGGTCTTTATAGGCTTGTATTTATAATCTGGTAGTCTTAGAATACTTTGATCAATATAAGAAAAGCAACTATTAATATAAGACAACCAGAAAAATAAGATTTCTTTCCCATTCTAATTATCTTAGATTTGGATTTAAAATACATGAACTTAAGGTACATTAATTCTAACTTGTACAAAAACGAAATAAATATTTTCTTTTCTTATATCAATAGTCATTCTGTTAAGAGTCCTAGATCCATCGTAATGATATTTATGCTAAGTAAAGAAACTAAATGTTTCTGATGAAACCTACTTGACATTACTCTCCAGCTATTTTAATAAGTGTTCCATTATTAGGCGCCAGATCTATACAGGTGGTAGCTATAGTAAATAAAGAAAACAAACAAAATCTTGATTAACTACCCTTACCATTAGGAAGTTGACTATATTATCTTTGCAGTAATATATTTAATCTATTTATAATTGTTCTGGCAAAGACATGCAAATGCTAAACAACAGAATATCAAAAAATTCAAAGTAGATGTTATGAAAGAGAATTACACTATAACCTCAATATAATATTCTCTAGAAAGCAGAATCTGAATTAAGACAGATTCAATAGGATATCAAAGCGGAATTCAGCTGCTATAAAGATTGTCTTGCTGAGATGGTATATTCCATGTTACGAATTTAGAGCAGCATGTGAGTGCTCTCCCATCAAGATAGCTCACATTGGTATTTGGGCTTAGTGCAAAAGAACCAAGTTTCATTACCATTGGTTAAATAATTTTACACTTTGAATGCAATATGTTGAGGTTTAATTTAAATATAAATCTTATTTAGAAGCTGAAAAATAACCACTTAGTTTCAAAGATTTTAGATTAAGTCTAAAGATATGCACAACAAATTTTAGTTTATTACAGTCAATACAAACATCATCTCATCAATGGACTTCAATATGTCTAATTATGCTAAATATCTATATTGCTTCTCTTTCACTAGGAAAAGGAAAACTTTCAATACTGGTAACTCACGCAAAAAAAAGTTAAAGTGGGAAATAATTATAAAACAAATCACATTTGATATCCTTTAGCCTTCAGAAAAGTTCTAAAGGTTAACAATTTAAAACCAGGCAGAATAATATTTAAATTGAACTACTTCAATCACACTGGCTCAATTTTATCTCTATGCAATAATTTCAATAATTTAATTTACAAAATGTACAAACAGATAAAAACAGTATTAAAGCTCTAGAAGAGTAAGCAAGCTTATAGACATATTTTATATTGTTTGCAAATAAGAAACTCTGGCAGCTATGTATGACAACATAATAAAATTATCCTCCCTACTTACTTAAATTTAAATGTTTCTCCTAGTTCAGAAGCATTTCCTGGGGAAATTTCAAATATTCCAGAAAAGGGGTAAGGATGACCACCATAAGCAAATTCTGAAAAGAGAAAACTCGTCATTTTTAGTATTTTTTCACAAAGTTAAAAATTTAAGTCAACCAGGATGCTGAAACTTCTTTACTACTGGCTTCTATTAAATGCACAGATTTGATGCAAAGGATCTGAGAATATGAAAATGAAAACATTTCAAATGAAACTCTTTTGTTGCTGGTTATTCTAGTCATGAAAGAATGAGTTGAATGAATACTAAATGAATGTAGATATTTTTTATTAACACTAATTCTCTGGCTCTCCTCCCCCCAAGCTATTAAAGGGCTATAGTTACTTAGGTTTATGGGCCAGAAACTATTTGTTAGCAGGCATTTCTATAGCTCAAAATATTCCTTCAGATTCAATGAAGTTTTATCTAGCATGATAATACAGAGAAGTTCCATATGAGGAAGACCTAACAAAATTACAGCTTTACTTCTAAGATCTATATTACAGTGTGACCTCAGGCACAACATCTGATTTCCAAAGTTAACTTTTAAATGACATTTTTAGGCTAAAATAGTTTATAAAAACTCACAGAATAATGAAGGATAAGTGGCAAAATAGTTTGCAGGATCAGAGACTCAAATCTAAAAGTGACCAACCTTAGACATAGCATTCAGTTTCAAGATGGCAGGTGAAGAAACTGAGTCTCTGTAAGGAAATACCTTGCCCAAGGTTACACAGGCAAATAACAATATGGAGTTATGCATAGAGGTCATTGTTTGACTCCAACATCCAGGGATCTTTCCACTGAACCATGTTGTTACTAAATTAATTTCATTCTCTATACTTTGTGCTCCCTTTTCCAGGAACGGGAGATACTTAAGGTTCTGGCTTTAGTTCCTCAATTTCTCTTTGGATAAGAATTTCACATTAAGATGTGGCTTGGTACTGAAAATTTTAAATTCAATAATTCACTACCACAAACATTACTAGTAACAAAGAGGCAGACATAGAAAAATGTTTAGAGGCTTAAATTCTTACTAGACAGTGGTAAAGAAACAGAAAGCAGAGGTAAATTTAGCATTTTACTGAAAAATCAATCTCTTCAGTACTACTTACTTCTAAGAAACAGAACAGATTCTAAATTTATATCATCTTTTTTGAGTAATACAAAAACATTCCAAAATCATTATATCAAAAATAGCAGTAATTGGGTACCTCTGCCTTCCTTTCTTTTCAGAATGAAGGGAACCTCACTAATAACCACAACTTAGACAAAAGCCATCAAAGTCACTAGTAAAAGAGAAAACCATCATCAGCCATATCTAAAGGCATTGGTATCCATCCCTCCCACCCCTCGCCCCACAAAAAACATATTTTTTGAGGACTGCAAGAGGGAGGCAGTTTATTAAGTAAAAAGAACTTAATACCTCACACCCTAATATCTAAAACAGGGATTAATGAATAGTGATGAGAAATAATGGGATAGAAACAAAGCACTTTGGAATCATAAAGATACAAAAGTGAGTCTTTATTAATGATGCTAATACATAAAAGCAAATGAACCTATTTTGTACTCGTATTTTGTACCTTATATGCAGTCATTATGGATAACCCTGGGTAGCACTGAATGAATTGCAAAAATCCCATCTGAAGTCAAAGCAGAAGTACCGAAAGTGAAGTATACATATGCATCATCATAATCAACATACATAAAACCAAATATAACTTGTCAATCAAGAGGCAGATGACATCTTAATGATAGATCTAATACTGAACAATGCAATGAACTAAATCTGAAATAACAATATAATTTTTCAGTTATTCTCTCTAAAGTTCTCATCACAATTTTTTGTTCATTCTCATTTATTGTTCCTCTTATTAATCTGATATATATTTAACAGAGGTAGCATGGCATGATGGATGAATGGTCAGGAGGCCTCCAGTTCAAGCCCTATTTGTACCACATAATAAATATGTGACTCATTTAATCTCTCAGTGCTCTAGACAGCTAAGATCATTTTAAGTTCCAAATTGGCTTTCCTGGTAGAGAATATGTAGCTTAACTAATCCCCACACTAATGAGATGACAAATTGAGACTTTTAAAGAGATGACAACAGAAGACTCTAGCTAAAGGAATGCAAATTCTACCATAATTATTTTATATTGCTTAGGTGATCTCTACCCCTCCTTTCCCAAAGAATTAAGCCCTGCTGGAAAGTAATTTACAAGCTTGAGAAATGAATATTAAAGGGCTTTTTGGTTAGTTTTCTGAGCCACAGAAGCTAGAACAACAACAGTTTAATAAGGAAGCACCCCAAATCTCAACTAATAAAAAAGTTCCTTAAGAATCACATATATTTATGAAATAGATTTAAAGAGACTATGTATACATACCTCTACCATACACTTCTATTCCTGAATGGAAAACTCCAATTCCAATGGATGAGGTGTATTCATTCATCCAGTACTGAAGAGGGAAAAAAAATCCCATCATAATCATTTAATTTCTGATCAAATGCAACTCAATGCTTTATTAACAAAAGACACTTATTTGTACATTCATGTGAATCCTTTTTCATCTAGCAAAAGAATAAGTAGCTTAATAAAAAGCAAAAAACATTAGAAAAAGTTGTAGAAAAGTTCATTTTAGTAGATCAATTCTACAATCAAGAGAAATCAAAATGAAACAAAAGGGCACAAACTATCAGGTAAGATCATCTATTTTGAGTTTGAGCAAACAAAAATAATTTATATTTATTTCTCACAGGTATGAACTCCGAAGTTTACTTTAAGTTTTCAGCATTCTATAAATTCTAAACTAATACTCAGTTTTTCCTGCCTGTTAATACTGGTATTTCTTATTGTACTTACAGATAAATGAGCCCACTTTTTTATTTCTCTTCAAGAACTACCATTAAGTTTAATTTTAATATAGTTTAATACTGGAGAAAAGTATTATTTAGATAAAAATTTAGTGTTAAAGAGAAGTTACTATTTTAAAGAGACTTTTGGGCAAATATAATTAAGCAGATATATCAGGGATTAGTTAACAGACATTTATGAAATGTCCAATATAAAATGTGCTTATAAACACTGGGCTTGGCATATGTTAAGTGCTTAATAAATGTTTGTTGATAACATTAGAATAGTGAGGCTGCTAATATTGTGCATACTGAATCTCAGTGAAAATACAGACCGATAACCAATCTTAACTATGATATTTGCTGTCATTTTTGTAAATTTGAAGTTTGTATGACATTCCTATTCTAAGGAAGCACTCTACATGGAGAGTGATAGAATTATGTGAACAAAGGTATGGGGAGAGCGAGACAATAAAAATGTATCTGGGGGCCATTAAATAGACCAGTTTTATTTTTCAGAGTCTGCATTGGGACAGAAGTGGGAATGAAGACTGAAGGTATGCTCCAAACAGCTTGCAAAGACTTTATTTTGTACACTGAGAAAGCCAAATGCGACGATCAAAATGAGTTTTTAGATCAGTTTGGCAACTATGTCTATGATGGATTAGAAAAGAGAACTATTAGAGAAGATGAATGAGAACTCTATTACATGAAATAAGAGCATGAATTAAGGACCTGGAATGTAAAAGAATGGACACGGAAGATTATTGTGAAGAAGAATAAATGGGGCTTGGTGACTAATTGGAAAATGTGAAGGAGACAAGAGAGAGAAGACAAGTATCAGAATCAGATACTTACACGGAAATCAAAGAATAATTTAGGGAAGAGGGACAGATAATCTACATATTCAAGATTGCAGAGATAAAACAGGAGTGAAAAATGAATTTGGTGATTAGTTGTAAACTATAAAAAAGTAGTTTCAACAGCAACAAAGGAGATAGAATTCTATCAAAAAACAAAACACCTTAAAAAAACAAAACAAAACAGAATCACTAAAAACAGCACACTCAATTAAAGCAAGATTTAAAGAACTGCAACCACCTCAGTATACCTCACAGTATCACTGATTTATAATCCAATGCAGTGATGTCTCACTTATTTAGTAACCTCGCCCCCAACCCAACCACTGAAGAACTGTAACCACTGTTACTTGTACCTATGAAAGAATATGTTCATTGTCAACTTGAGTCTGCATTATAAGCTTAAAAATTTTTTTTGGGGGGAATTTATACAAAATAAAAAATTTTAAAAGAAAAAATGCTGTCATCACATTTTTCATAAAACAACTTCACAGAATAATTTTCTTAGGTAACATTCAAATAAAATCAAGAACTTAACATAATTTTATAAAAGTAACTTGACACACAGAAACATACAATAAAGTGATATTTGTTAAAATAGATATTTCAGTTAAAACTGAAATAGCTATCTATTGGAAATTCCTTATCCATTCATATTTAGAAATATCCAGGTCTTTAAAATGATAATTGTCTCTGAATACTAATAAGTCATTTCTTCCACTTCATTGAAACATATTAAAAATTTTTAAAATAAATTTGATGTCTGTAGCTTTAGCTTTTTTGTAAATGCAGTCAATATATATATTACTGGACTGATGATTTTGAGGATTGTGCACTGAGTATCTAATTTTTCAACTTAGTATTTTTTTTAAACCCAATTACATATAAAAACAATTTCTGACATTAAAAAAAAGTTTTGAATTCCAAATTCCTTGTCCTTCTTCCCTTCTCTGGAGTGGTAAGCAATCTGATATAGGTTATACAAGTGCAACCATGTAAAATATTTCCACATTAGTCATTTTGAGGGAGAAAATACACTAAAAACAAGAAAGGAAAAAAACAGTTTGCTTTGGTTTGTTTTCAGACATCATCAGTTTTTTCTCTGAAGGTGAACAGCATTTTTCAACATGAGTCCTTTGGGGCAGTCTTAGACCACTGTATTGCTGAGAATAGCTAAGTCATTTACAGTTTTTCATTGTACAATATTGCTGTTACTGTGTACAATGGTCTCGGTTCTGGCTTGCTTCATTCTGCATTAGTTGATGTAAGTCTTTCCAGGTTTTTCTGAAAACAAACTGCTGGTCATTTCTTATAGTACAGTGACATTCTATTACAATCATACATCACAACTTGTTCAGCCATTCCCTAATTGATGGGCATCCCTTCAATTTCCAATCCTTAGTCACCACACAAAGAGCTGATACAAATATTTTTGCACATGTGGGTCCTTTCCCCTCTCTTATGATCTCTTTAGGATATGGTCCCAGTAGTAACACTGCTGGGTCAAAGGGTATACATAATTTTATAGTCCTTTGGGCATAATTCCAAATTGCTCTCCAGAATGACTGGATTGGTTCACATCAACAGTGAATTAGTGTTCATTCCAGTTTGCCCAGATCTCCTCCTACATTTATTGATTTCCTTTTTTGTTATGTTAGCCAATCTGGTAAGTACAAACAAGTACTCACAATTGTTTTAATTTGTATAATTGTGATCTAGAACATTTTTTCATATGACTATAGATAACTAACAGCCACATTAACCAGTTTCTGAAGAAATCTTATTATTAAAATAAGTAAGATTGATTTTTGCTATTTTCATTTAGAAAAATGTTTTTAGCTTAAAGACCCTTAAAGTGAAATACTTTGGCACAAGAAAATAAGTGTGTTATAAAATGACACGCAAATACTTTGTGCTCTGGTCTCATGTCACAAATGTTCAGAGATTTCCTTTTAAAAAATAAATTTTTTTCCTCTTAAAAATAAATTTGATCACTTGTAACAAAGCAAAAAACCCAATTAATTCCTCACTGAGATTTCTTCTAATTTTCTAAAAATATGTCCAAATTGCATGAGAGCCCAAATTTTAAGCCAGTGTTAATAGAACTTTGTTTCCCACCAATACTGATTGAACTTTAGAAATGCAACCCAATATAATCCTTTTTTAAAAAACATAGCCACATTTAAAATATTTTTTTCAATAGTATTTTTATTTTTCAGTAACATAGTTTTCAAGATTCATTTTTGTAAGATTTTGAGTTTCAATTTTTTTCCCCTTTTTTACCTCTCTTCTCCCTCCCCAAGATACCCAACTATATGATATAGGTTATACATGTACAATCATTTCAAACATATTTCCACAGTGGTCATATGCTGGGAAAGAAAAATCAAAATAAAAGGGAAAAAACGATGAGAAAGAAAAAAACAAACAAAAAGTGGAAGTACTATGCTTTAATTGTATTCATAGTTCTCTTTCAGGATTCATATAGCATCTTCCATTCCAAGTCTGTGTAATTCCCGCTTTAAAAAATACATTAATTGCACTGAGCTGTGGCACTGTTACCAATAGATTTGCAAAAATAATAAATCTTTTATGAAATAAGCCTCAACAACATATTATATACTTGTAACTAAGTGACATCTTTAAGTACAACTATTTTTTCATTCACTTACAAAGTTTTATTAAAGGTATCTAATTTTTCAAGCTGTCATTTAAATTTATTAGATTTCATGCTACATGTAGCTAAAAGTAAACATAATAGTTTTTTCTTCTCATCAAGAGCAGTACTTATGAATCTCTAATGATGAATAAACATAGTGGATCCTATTTTCTGTAGGGGGTCCTTAATTAACTCAAGATGGAAATGTAGACAATACCCATAGGCCTCATTTCATTACTGATCTCTAAGGATGTTTTGACCTGTACTGAACTTGGTCAATTTGCTATCTGTAACCTGATGGCCTCCTCTTTTAGAGACTCACCATATCAATGTCAAACTTAGTGAAGTCTATGCCAAATTGGCATAGACTATATATTGACTCTTGAGCCCATGAGATCCATTTATCTAAACTTCCATGGTAGGTAAGATTATAAGTGTGAACCACCACACTAGCTGGGATCAAACTCACTTACCCAGCACTCAATACTCAACACAACCAGATATTACTCTACCATTAGCCTTTCCATGTTACATTCCTTCATATATTCCATTGTTTGGCCAAATAGGACTTTTATCCTTCAAATGTTTCCTGGATTTTCCTACCTCTATGCCTTTGGCCTCATCCTGTTCCCAATTCCTAAAATATTTTCTTTCTTTTAAAGTTCAACTCAAATACCAATATAGCTTGAGAGGATGGTAGGGTACGGTGATCTCCCCCTCCCCCATAAACAGTGAGGCATATTTGAGCAATTTATAGGCAACAAAGAAAAGAACAAGTAGACAAGAGATACTGAAAATGACAGATGGAAGGATCCAGGAGGGGACAGGATGGAGGGTCTTGGCAAGGACTTCTCCTTCTCAGACAAGGAGAGAATGGGTAAACATTCAGAAGAATTTAATGGCACAGCACAGAGAAGAATAAAATGAAACTGATAGCTTCTATTTTGTCAGGAGAGAAGTAGACAGGCCATCTCTGAGGGGGAAAGCTTAGGTGTTAGAGGCTGGAGTGAAGAGAAGTTTTGGAACTGCTGAAAGGAGAGAGAACCCAAGAAATTTACAGATAAAGGTTTACTATTCAGTAGTATAGGCCAACTGAAATCACATGACGTGAATTTGTAGGGGCATGGTGTTAGGATTTCTTCCAGCTGCATTAGCAGCATGGAAATAGAAAGGAGGGAAGATGGACAGTGAATGTGACCCAGATTTTAAAATCAGAATGGTATGAATGGTAGGACAAAGGACTAAAAAGAATCATATATAGCTAATTTATAGTTGAACAGGATTCAGACTGAACAAAGGACAGAACAGGGATGATGATCTAAGATAGGAATGAAGAGACAATGGCTAGGTTTGAGACTAAGTTATAGATGGAGACAGAAAGAACAGGAGACATAAGATTATATAATAGGGAAGAGTGGGAAAATTTGGGTTCAAAATTATCTAAGTGATAGTTATGAGCAATAAAGTCTATGGTGTGACCCTATCTGTTAATAGTTGGAATACTCAGCTCCTATGATGATAATACAGTGGTTATATTTTTTTGAATGCCCACAGCAGCTTACACACTCAGACCTTACATCATGTTTGCACTCACTTCTCAAAAGTGAGGAGGAGAACCTTTCATCTCACTGCATGGATTAGAAAACTGAGGTCCAGAGAAATTAGAAAGGCTTGGTGGTACAGGGAACTTGAGGATCCAGTGAAATAGAGCAAGACTAAGTATCTAGCTCTAGATCTAGGCAGGATTATTTCTGTGTGAACTATACTACGTATGTGAATGCACTAGGGTAGAACCTAAAATGAACAATGAATGATTTGGAGCTTGAGTATGAAACTCAAATCCTATCTTGAGAGATGAAAGGGAAGGCATTGGATACTCAAGTGATAAAAGAAAAACACCTAGAAACTCTGGAAGCAAAATTGGAAAAATTACTTCTAAATGAAAACTTGATACATATTTAACATTAAATATTTTAGAGTAATCTCACAGAACCCCTAATTCAAATCACAGAATACCTGGATTCTACTGAACAGAATTTGGGAAATGATTCTCTCTGCCACAAGGGCAGATGGTGGATTTGGCTGGTGTGGGAAGAGGATTTCAAAAGGAAAGAGCTAATGCTTGCCTGCTTGTTACATAGTAGGAGAAGGAATCAGTTGTTTCATAAACTGTCCTTTCCTGTGGGTCTTTATCCAAAGCCCAAGAGTATTCAAAAAACAAAACCAAATACTGTTGTGATACTGACTTTTGTAAAAAGGCTTTTAACATTCTTTAAAAAAAATTAAAGGAACATAAAATTTAAAAAATAAAAATGCAGCACAAATTCGCAAATTTACATATACCTAAAACTGTTAGCAACTGCCTCCTCATTTTAAGCATAATAACACAATTCCAACTGAAAAACATAGGATTTATTCTTTATGGAACAGAAATATTATAGCAAATCTGGTTACAAACTATATTTCTATGAAGTGAAACTTGTTTTTTCAACATAAGATCAAGAAATCTGTTCCCATGGAAAAACAAAAAAAATCCCACGAGTGAATTTTGGGCAAGAAAAGGATTTAAGGTGTTCACATGCAGAGAATTCTAAGATGGTATTGCTTTGATAGCACTTTCCTGAGTTTATGCTCTTCATGATGATAACATTTTCTAACTTTTCTTTGGATCACATGAATTTCTCTTATTTTCCTAGAAATTAGTTACTCAATAGGTGTTAACAAAAGTTGCCAGTAGATGCTGCCATTAAAAATCACATAATCTGGCCTGAAAAATTCCTAGATTCTAGACCAGTCATTTGTCTTGCCTTAATTTCCTCCTCTGGAAAATTAGGACAAAAGTCCCTATATTTCCTAGGGTTGTTGTGAGTATAAAATATTTGTAAAGTGTTTTGCAAATTTTAAAGTGCTATATAAATGTTAGCTAGCTGGAACTTACCTGATCTATATAACCAAACCCTTATAATGTTCCCAAAGGATTGCTGAGGTATTAGAATAAAAAATGAATACTTAATAGCTTTGTAAGTGGGTAGTGTTACCTCCATACTAGAGATGGAAAGTTGGACATCATAAACTGATTTTTCTTTCAGCTACAAAGTTTTGAGTTATTAGGAACAGAACTTGTAGGCTACTGCTATTCCTCTGGGAAATATTAAAAATAGGCCTAAGTCTACAAAAGCTATCCATTTCAAAACAGTTACATTATTATTCTGTGCCAGTAAGAAATTTAAATTATCATGCTAATGTAGCTCATTGCTAGAATATAATAGTATACTTGTTAATTCTCTACTTTTCCCTTTGTCCAGAAAGGCCCCAATATTTAAAAGCAAGTTTTGGGGTTTTTTTGGGTGGGTGGGGAGATAATTAAAGTAATGTTCACTAGATTATCTCTACCAGAAAGCTATGAATATAAAATACAAGTAAAAGACCAGTCAAGTTCCACCAACTCCTTCCAGGAGCACCCTGTCCTAATTTTCAAACATAGACTTAAGCTGTTCTATAAATATCTCATATCTCTCAAAGATAATCTCCCTGCTAGATATACTACAGTAAACATTTTGTATGTAAGAAATACAATGAACGACCTCCTTTATTCACTACAAACCCCAAAACTATGGCATTATAGGAAAAAAAAATCTATTTGCTGTTAGCTAAGAAATATGGTAGAAAAAGAATGTTTTGATTTCCAAAGGACTGGCATTATGGCAGAACTAGAAGTAAAATAAAATTGGCAGATTAGCTAAAAAAATACCTGTTAAAGAATCTTAAAATAGTAGCAGGATCAAAACCAAAATCTTTTTACATAAGAGTAAGGAGATGGCATTCAGATCTTCTCCAATCAAACTCTTTAATTTACATCCCTAACTCTAGTTAACTGTCTCTCCAAATATGTTATTGAATGCCAAAAATGGACAAAAGAGTGACTGGCTTAGTGTAATCTATCAACACAAAATGATAAACAACTCAAATTACATGTTCTCCCTGAGGGGGTCAATGTCACCTTCATATACTAATCATAGTATAGTACTTAAGAATTTTTAGAAATCAGACTGTTGTTGAAGATACACACACACACACACACACACACACAGCACCATCTTTTTTGAACAAGCACCAATTATTCCACCTCCCCTAAAAAACCTATCATCCAAGAATATAAAGGGAAAAAGAAGTCTTCCATGGAGAAAGCAATCACAAATACAAGTCCTTTAACTATGAGCTTAATTCCTTTTAGGGCTGCCTGTGCAGGGAATATTATTATTAGATCATGAGTCTCAGTGGCCTAATCTTTCCAAACTGAACTGGCTGCTTCCGAATTCACTAGCTTGATTCAAGGTCAGGATATTAATAATGGCTTAACTACAGAGATAAGATAGAAGCTGTCTATGCTACAAAGTTTAGAGAAATATTAAAAAATATATATTAAGTAGCAGACACTAGATCTCAATGTCTCATGATCCAAGTTGCAAAATTTCACAATAATGTCCTGGTACTATTAGTTATTGTTGAAGCCAGCACTTATATTGCTATGGTAGATTTGTCTAATTACTGTTAGTGTCTCTTTTTCCCAAACTGATAGATTATTTTTAGCTGATATCATTATTTAAAAAGAGCATTTAGCTTATTAAGTATTGGCCCCAATTCCCACATAATTAAAGACCTTTGAAATATCCACTGGGACTAAGATACTGTTTTTGTTTTTTTAATTTTTTTTTTTTTTTAAAGACATGGTGATCTTTTGTTGTTATTGTAGGGGCCAGTTTCTGTAGGAACTCCTGGTGTAAGAACCATGATCAATAATTAACTCATCTTTTAACAGTCCTTAAGAGAGTTGCCCAGCTCACAGAAAGGTTAAGTAATTATCCATGGTCACATAATTGGCATTTGCCTGAGGCAAGATCTGAATCCAATTCTTTCTGACTCCAAAGCCAGCTAGGCTGCCTCTCACAATTCCCATGTGAAAGGCTTAGCAAACAGACTAATAAAAGCTTAGAAGAGGATTGCTGCTGGGACAGGAAACATTAAAGATACTAGTCTTTATACATCCAAGTTATTTAAGTCCCAACAATATACAACCAATAAGCCAGGGAAAAGAGAGAAAAATCAAAATTATATTTTCAAAAGTATTCAGAAGCAGCATTCAGAAGTTAAGTTTATAGCTTGGTTTCCCTCAAAGATTCACTAACATACCAAGTATAATACTAAACAAGTTAGGTATTACCACAAAGTACTATTTCACAGACCAAAGAACTATTAAAAAACCCACCACAACAATGGCATGCCAACAATACACTCCACTCAAACTCTGTGGCAGAGACATTCCTGTGGGTTACTTACCTTAATCTCTGGAATCTGCCTCATGGTCACAGTGGAATGGCATTCTGGTTTTCCAGAACAATTATATTATGTGTGAATAATTCAGAAAGGTGAAAGCCTACATGAAATCATTCTATTAAGCTAAATTCAGTAAATCGTGTTTAAAATTGCTTGTTTTGATTTAATAACATATTCACTTTCAAATACATATTATTCACTCTACTTACATACATTTATATACTGATTAAGGTAGGTATTCTACTCACATAGCTTTCTTACTTAATTTCCACTGGGGAAAAGGAGTGATCTGGGAAGGTACATTTGCATAAGCATATGACAATATAACCATTCCCTTTTTGTAAAATCAATATTACTAAATGAGCAAAATAAAATAATCTTTATGAAGTACAACATAATCCAAAGATAAAAAAAAGCCACTTGGCTTAGTATTTGGATTGTTATTAAAATGATACTGATGTACAGGAATTCAAAAACAGAACAATCCCTTCCCTCAAAGGGTTTGAATTTTACTGTATGTATGCATGTGTGAGATACATTTATGAACATAAATAAGCGAATATCAAAAAAACCAAAACAAACCAAAAAAACCCCAAAACAAAACAACCTCCAAAAAGAAATAAAAAAGTAACTTTAAGAGAGTACTAGTAACTGAGAAAACAGGAAATGCCTTATGCAGGAGATGGCACCTGAGCTGTGATATGTAGCTTTTCTGTGCGATAAAGGTGAGGAACTAGTACTTCTGAGACACAGAGAGATCATTTATGGAAAAACACAGTTAGGAGATGTAATGTCATAAACAAGCAATAGCTAATCTATTGACTATTATGATTAATATGAAATAAGACTGGAAAGGGAAGTGGAAGTCAGTTGTTTAGGATTTTAGATGCCTGAATGTCGTTTTTGTATTTTAACCTAAAGACACTAGGAAACCATTGAAGATTTCTGCTATGTTTTAGGAAGTTAGATCAGATATGATTTGTACAGTGAAGCAAATCTTCCCATACATGAATGAAGAGGGAAGACTAATTTAGAAGGCTTTTGCAATAGTTGAGATGAAAGGTGATAAGGTACTGAACTTAGGGTACTGGATGGAGAAAGAGAACAGGAACTAAAGATGTTACTCTAAAGAGATAAAACTGACAAAAGTTGGCAACTGGTTGGATAGGGGGATTGAAGGACAAGGAAGAATTAAAATTGTGAACCTAAATAATAGGAAGCATGATGATATCATTTGAATGGAAACACAAAAGTCTGAAGCAGATTTGGTTTTAAACAATATTAAGCTGTTTTGGATATATTCTTTGAAATGCTCATAAGACCTTTGGGTGGAGATTTTCAGCAGGTAACTGATAACACAGACTTAAGTCAGAGATTTTTTTTTTTAAACATTTAAAAAATCCCCACCAAAATAAACTAAAATGTTAGTACTGAACACTGATGCTCACCTTCATATAAAAAAGACAGCACACCATTATACTAAAATTATAATATCTCCTTAGTCTATAGAGCAAGATAGATCTATCTCATTATAAATCATGTTTTATAATAAATAGTAAATAATGTATTTGGTGCCTGTTACAATAAGGAAAGCTTACCCATTCACCATGGGGTCTAGTTTCAGAATGGATACTGCATTAAGGTGGGCACTGGATAAATGGAAAATTTTATTACAACGAATTCCAAGAGTTCATGCAAATAAAAATATTATTATTTTTAATACTATGTATTATTTGAATCTGAACCACACTGCTGAACAAGTGATAAAACAATAATTTCAAGACGAAATGTAAGCCTCAATGTTTTAATGCTAGCGTATTTGGCATATTGTCTCTGATATATTATGAATCTGTAGTTCCAGACATAAGTATTCATTATAGTATTAAGTACTATGTATACATACTAAAAAAGGGTGTTTCCTTCTATTTTTAGCTATGTATTTACAATCTTAAAAAACTAAACTTTTCTCACTGGATAGAGATTCTAAGTTATAATGTGGGTAAAACTAGAGCAAGAAATTATGCCTCATGAAATTTTGAAATTTAACCAATCTCATCCATTACTGCTCAGTGGGAGCTTTAAGACTTCACTATAATACATGAGGCTTAGTTATCATAGAATAAATTATCTCTATGATTCAGAAATGCTGTTTGCTAAGATGAAAAATTCTTTCCCTATTTCCTTCCTCTTATCAATTCTATGCCTCTCATGGTCCAGGTCCTCCCATTTCTTCTCACTGTGCCCTTGGGACTGTTTGACTGTATAGTTAATGAATCTACTCCATCTTATTCTTGGGCCACCAAGTTTTCACTGTTCCTTTTGTTAGATCCCTCCTTCTCCTCCCAGCACTAGGACAAAGATTGAACCTAAATCCTGCTCTCCTAGTAGCCAACTTGAGATCCTCTTTTCTGCCGACATAAATTAGCAAGCATTCCTTTGAGGTTCATACATCTTTCTAGATTTTCTTCCCCCAAGCCATGTCTTGGCCTTTGGGTCAATCTCCCCGTTAACTATCTGGTTCCCAATCTTTTGCCCCCTCTCTATCTTGCCCAAACATTCAATATGCAAGTGAAGTGTGCTGAAGATATCACAGTCCCTGCCTCATTACCAGACATTAGATTTAATCATTAATCTATAAGACACTGTTTACCTCTACTCCTACTCTCCACTTTTTTTTTTTTTAAGTTCCTATTCTTGAACCCAGATTTGGATAAATTAAGCAGAATGAGGTAAAGAAGAACAAGAAGAATAATATACATGATAATACCAACACTGTAATGTCTTTTTCAATAACTTATTCCTAAGAAATGTGGTAATTGAAACGACCAACTACAAATTCAGAGGATTGATGATGAAGCATACACACATCTCTTAACAGAAAGGTGACAAACTCAGGGTGCAAACTGGGATATAAACTGATTTGTTACAAGGGTTCTGTTTTTCTTTTTCTTTTCAGGGGTGATTTTAGGGGAAATGGAAACAGAAAATAAATTTTTGTTAATTAGAGAAAAACCCAACGGCAAATTCTTAGCTATCATTTTCCTTAACCTGTCAATAGTGCCACTATTGATGAAACTGCCAAATGACAGCAAGGAATCCAATCCAATCCAACAAGTATGCAAGGTGCACAAAACACTAGTTAGTCACAAGCATTTATTAAACATTGGTTGCATATCAGAAATGTGCAATGGGCTAGGCAACAGCCCTTGCCCTCAAAGAGTTTACAGGAATAAATACAACAAGCAAACAGAAATACATACACAACAATTTGGGAAGAGAGAGAAAGCTAAGAATTAGGGGAATCAGTTCCTTGCAATGAAGAAGTACTTTTCACTATTCTTGGCATCTTTGATACATTCATTGCAAAATGCTATTATATCTCTGAGATATTAAATTTCCTAATGCTGGGTCACCTATTTCTTTGGATTATTGTTCTATGCCTCAATTTTTGCCATCTTATGCAATGCTAGGTTCTAGTAAAGATTAGGGATATACTTGTTTGGAATGGGTTCCTCCCAAAGGATTCTATTCTGCACTTGATAAAATAACGTATATTTTTTGGTTAACAGATCTGGAATAATAAGGGAAATAGTAAAGAAAAAAATTCAGGAATGAAGGGAAAATGGGGAAGGGAAGGAGAAAAGATCAAGTATTTATTAAGGGCTGACTAATATGCCAGGCTCTATGCTAAACTCTTTCCAAGTATCTCATGTGATCCCTACAACAACCCTGGGAGGTAGATGCTGTCATAATCCCCACTGCACAGTTTAGGAAACTGAGGCAGAGTAGTTAAGTGACTCGGCCAGGTTCATACAGCTATAAACCCCTAAATATAAATTACTTAGGAAAAGAAATCCATTTAATAAAAAACTGCTAGAAAATTGGAAAGGAATTTGGAAGAAATTAAATTTAAACCAGTTATTATATGAAATATTCTACAATAAATTCAAAATAAATATGACCTTAATATGAAAGGTCATGTAAAAATTAGAAAAGAATAAAATCATATGCTTTTCACAGCTATGGGGAAATAGATTTAACTAAGTCAGGATAGAAGCAATCATAAAACATAAAATTAATTCTGATCAAATGAAATTGAAATGCTTTTGCACACAGAAAAATGAACATATCTAGGATAAGAAAGGAAATTTGAGGAAAAAAACATTTTTCCTATCAAATTTCTCAATGGCTTGAGATCCTAGAAATCTAAACAACAAAGAGGTATATAAAATCAAAAGATTTAATAACTCAACATATAAGCAGTATCCACTCAAAAGAATTGTAAACTATTGTAAAAAACAATTTATAAAAGAATTATAAACTATCCAGGAAAAAACACTCAGGAGAAGTAACAGAAATGCACATTTGGTGGAGTCTCAAATCAGTACTACCATTCCAGAAAGCAATTTGGAGTAATGAAATGAAAGAATACTCCAAATCACTAATAAGAGAAATGTAAACCAAAGCAACAACCTGCAAATTGGCAAAAATGACAAAAAATATTCTCAATGTTGGGGAAGTTGTGGAATGATAAGCACACTTAATACATGGCTGGTAGAGTTTGTACAACCATTTTGGAAAGAAATTATGCCCCCCCCCAAAGTAATTAAAATGTTCATTACCATTTAACCAGAAACTCCATTATTAGGCTTATACCTGAAGGAAACAATTAATAAGAGAGTCTCCATATATTATAAAATACTTATTTCAGCACTTTTGTGACAGGGAAGAACTGGAAACAAAATAAACATCTATTAATTGGGGAATGGCTAAACAAACTGTGGTACTATGAATGGAGTAAAACTATGTTGTACATAATAATTACACTAAGTGAGGAAAAAAAAACCCTCAACCTATACAACCCTCAACCCTATACAATTGAATATAACAAAATTACAAAGATCCAGCAGGCTATAGATGAAGAAATTTAAGAGAACACAACCAAATTCCTCCTTTATGGAGGTAAGAGGTCTGCAGGTATCAAGACATCGCACAGATTTTTCAATGTATCTATCAGTCATGATGTTTCCCCCCCTCGCTAAAACAAAACAAAAAAACCCTATTTGTTATATGGGATGGCTCTTGGGAAAAATGTTGGGGAGAAATACTTGGGATAATTATGATAATGTAAGAAACATCACTAAATAAGAAGTCATCAAAAAATCTTATTAAAAACACAATCTCCATTTGCATGGAATTTATTTTCTAAAGGGTGAAAGACAAGTACATGACTATACAGAGCATAAATATAAAGTGAATAAAAATAAAAAGTAGTTTCAACACAAGATGTTTGAAGAGAGGATTAGCAGTTGAGGTATGGAGGATAATTAGGAAAGTTTCATGCAGAAAATGGTGTTAAAGCTGTATCTTAAAGGAAAAAAGGGAACTGAAACAGAGGTAAGGAGGGAGTACATTTCAGGTGGGGAGGTCACAACTAGTACAAAGGCATAGAAATGGGAAAGGGTGCTATCTACAGAGAACAAGGGAAGGCCAGTTTGGCTGGAAGGAGAGTGATGTACAATTAGGCTGGAAAGATAGGTCAGGCCAAGATATGAAGGGTCATGAAAGTTAAATAGAAGAATATATATTTTATTCTAGAAGCATTAAAAAGCCACTGGAAAACTGATTAAATAGTTACATGATCAGATTCTCCAGGGTTCTTTGCATTTGCATATTCATCTACATTATACTGCATCCCTACCAGTAAAAGAGCCTCTGAATGGGCAGGGATTGTTTCATTTTTGATTTTGTATTCCAGTGTTTGGTATAGTGCTCAGCACATAGTAGGTACTTTAGCAATAAGTTTAAAAAAATATATTACCTTTAACACTAGTAATATATTGCTAAGGTATAAATATAAAACTTACACTTGAGGTTAACTAACCAACAAATATTTATTAAGCTGTTAAAGCAGACTGGTATCAGTATGATACCTTAAATACAATAGAATAGAAATTTAATTAGAATTAAATATGGGATATCAAATAGAATAGAATATTGGACTAGGCAATCAGAAGATCTAGATTAGAATTCTCCCTCAGACATTAGCTGTGGAACCTTCAGCAAGTAACAATCTCAGCTGGCCCTGTTTTCCCTCACTTGCAAAAAACCAGGATCAGACACCATGTCCTCCATGAATATTTATATCACTAAATTTATGATCCTATGATAACGATCTGCCTTATAAAGTTTAAGGGAAGAGACTACACATTTATTATGCACCTACTATGTGCTAGGCATTGTACCAAGTGCTTTACAATAAATATTCTCTCAGAGACATTGTGACAGACACTATACTGGGTACAAGGGAGACAAAACCAGAGATGATAGTTCTGATCTCAAGAAGCTTATATTCTTATTGGAAAACACAGGTATATAAATGAAAAATAAATATAAGGTAAAGAGGGGAGGACGAGGGCTAAACTTTCCTTTAAGAAATGTCGCACAGATGGATCAAATACTGTTAGAAATGTTTGTCTCAAAAAAAAAAGTTTAAAAATAAGATTTCAGTGTTCTGAAAAGTTCAATATGTAATAAGCATTTTAACAATGGTCTGCATAGCTCCTACATCATTCCATAATTTTAGTAGGACAGTTCCTAATTGCGTTATGAATTTTGGATTTTTGGTGATGGATTTCTTACTTGTGTCTTAAGATTTTTCATTACCTATTTATTACTAGACAATCTAATGAATTTAGAAAGGGTCAAAGAGGATCTAAGCTTGGTCCTATTAATTCATATTTATAAAAGAATTAAATATAATGAAGAAAGTTCATTATTGACAAATAAGAAATGGCACTGTATTAGTTGCTATTATATCTGTAGATGTGTGTGTGTGTGAAAGTTACAGTATAACAACTAAATAATTAAGGAAAACTAACTGAATTCTAAGGCAACCTAGAAAATACTCATAGATGATTTCATTGTGCCTCTTTCAGAAAGATTTAAAAAAATCTAAGAGAAAGATAAAAACAAATTTAAGGATGTGAACAGAATGTGAGGAAAAACTAGTCATAACAGATTTTTTGGTGTTTACTAACTCTTAAAGAGTACACCCACTTTTCAACACCGAAAAGCAATTTTTCAGTTTAAAACTGATCATGTTCTAAGATTATATTAGTTACAATCCACAATGCAATAAAAATTGTAATCGACAAAGGAAATAAGTGGACCAAGGAGAAAAAAATAGGAAAAAAAGAAAATGAGGTGTCAAAAGTTGTACCTTTAAGTAATTTTACCTTTGAACACACATTCACAAGGAAGAAAATACCAACTAGTTGAGCATACAACTAAAAAAAAAAATTAGATTTACTTAAAATTAACCACAAAATAAATACAAAAATAAAAATTCTGAAAATACAAAAAACATATCAAACAAAAAGACTGAGGAAAGAAATTAAAAAAAAATGTTTTAAAAACAAACCCAACAAATTAACCAGTATTTAATCTGACTTTTATAAACAGAAGAAAACCAAACTAACAAAAAGAAAAAAAGGGGGGACTTCACAATAAAATGAAAGAAAATCATCATGTCATTACATCCAATATATCTAACAAACCAGAAAACTTAAATTTAATATTTATAACATATAAAATATTGAAATGAATTTAACAGGACATTGAAAATATAAACTATTTCAAAGAGATAAATTCAACAAGTTATAAATGAACTCTCAGGAAAAAATCCTGGTCAGATGGATTTGTAACTGAATTCTAACAAACATAGCACAAATAGCTCCTATGCTACATATACTATTTACAAAAATAGAGGGGGAAAAAAAAAAACACCTTACCCAATCCTTCTATGAGACAAAAATGATCCTGAAACCAACACCAGGAAGAGAAAGAGCAGAGGAAAAAAACAATATACCAATATCACTAATGAATACTGATGCATAATTATATATTAGCAAGACTATAGAAATATATTTTAAAATTCAATGAGCAAGCTAGACCAAATATGCAAGGTCATTTCACGTCATAAAAAAATCAGAAATATAAAAGACTATTATATTAATAATAAAAAAGGCTATAAATCAAAGTAGAAAAAGTTTCTGAAAAAAGATTTAAAAAAATACTAAAGAAACAAAAAGGCTTTTTAAAAAATATGATAAAAATTATCTAAAACCAAGATTTAGTAATATATATAGCAGAGTACTGGGTTTCGGGTTTCCTTAGCTTACTAAAGAAAAACGAGGATACCCACCATTTAAACCAGAGGTTATATGAATTTGTTTTTTAAAAATATTTTGATAATTTTATTTCAATATAAATGATGTCTTTGTAATTCTTCTTATAACATTATTTTGGGAAGAGGTTCATATAAGCATCTCTGGATTGCCAAAGGTGGTCACAATAGCATGCAAAAATGGGCAAGAACCTCTGATATTATTTGACAGTGCTAGAAATAACAACTATAAGACCAGAAAGTAAGGGAATACATATAAGACAAAGAAGCAAATTTGTAGATGATAGGATGGTTTGCTTAAATAAAATCTCCCTAAAAAAATCAATGAAAAAATAAAAACAATACAGCTCGACTAATGCAAGCATGAAAAAATCAAGCACAAAAATCAGCAGCCTTGCTGCAAATCCAACATAAAGAGGTTAAAAGTAAAATCCCTTTAAGACAGCAAAATGCATTAAATATCTGAGAATTAACTTACCCATATATATATATATATATATATATAT
>JAJPUD010002364.1:24621-68850 GCA_023553655.1 Myrmecobius fasciatus
ATATATATATATATATATATATATATGTCTTTGATTACTACAACAATAAAAATAATTTTTTATGCAAATGAGTAAATATCAATTTTCATGGCTGGGCTGTACCAATATAGTGTTAAAAAAAAGTAGACTTTATAAATTTAGTAAGGGCTAATTAAATCATCAAAGGACACTTTACTGCATTAAATTTAGACAAAACAACAACACTCATTTGGAGGATTAAAGGCAATGAATAACAAACAGTTGAGCTATGGAGAGGGTATAGGTATTTTAGTATGGGAAATTCCTAGATTAGGTTTGCATCTTCTCTTAAACTTAAGGATCTTAGATAAAAGCCCAGAACTCTGAGTGCTAAGTAACTAGTCTGGTGTTAGGAGATCAGAATGTGTCAAGAGGCAGGAGATACCATGATGAGTTAAGGTTATTAAAACTATTTGGTATTGAATAAAAAAAAGTTGACTAGTACAATAAACTAGGTAAACAAAACTAAAAACAAATACAATCAATAATTCAAAAATGTAAACTACCTGAAAAGGGAGTCTTACACTTCACAAGAACTGCTGGGAAAAATAGGTTTAAATAGCAACACATTACACCCAATTAACTCAAAATGGATAAACAGACTAATTATTTTTAAAAATCACAGCATTAAAAATATCCAGATAACTCACAACTACAAATATGAAAAAAATTTGTAAGTGAACAAGCAAAAAAAACATTAAAGACAAAATAGACCTTTGAGGAATCAACAAATGTGGAAGGTAAGACCCATAGATTAGTTTTCAAAAGAAACAGAAACTATCAACAACCATTGTGGGGGAGGGGAGAAAGAGAAAGAAGGTCCTTAAATCACAAATAATCAGAATTGTAAATTAAAATAATTTATTAATCTAGTAATAATGGTAACTAATAATAGCTACAGGGACAGTACCAGGAACTTAAGGTAGCTCAGGAGATAGAATGCCAGTCCCAGAAGATTCTTCTTCCTGAGTTCAGATTGGGCCTCAGCACTTAATAGCTGCCCTGGCAAATCACTTCAACCTGTTTGCCTGTTTCCTCTACTGTAAAATGAGCTGGAGAAAGAAATGGCAGACCCCTACAGTATCTTTGCCTAGAAAACCCTACATGGGGTCATGAGGAGTTGGATGTGAATGAACAACAACAAACTGGAGTGAGGGGGCATAATCAGTGGGCCTGCAGTCTGAAAAGCTGGGTTAAGTCACTTCATCTATAAATACTCCAGACAACTTTAAGAACATAAATAGCAGAGCAGATGCTGACCTGCAATAGTAGAGAATTTCTTGCCAAAAGCTCTCCTGCACTAATGAAATCCCCAGGTCATCAAAAGAATATGATTTTAGCAGACATTTACATAAGGTTTTAGATTTAGATTTAAATGCTTTTTTCTCATCTCATCTCTATAATCACTGAAGGGAGGGAGGTATTATCCCTATTTAAAAAAGAAGGAAACAGACTGGGGAAAAAGTAGGTGATTTAGGAAGAGTTGAACAGAGTTTCCGATCCAAAACTCCATTTGCTATACTATGGTTCTTTTCAAAAAATGGGAAAAATTCATTTTTGGAGCAGCTGTGGGAAGACCAATCAAGTTATATGACACTGCATCTCCTGCCTATGCAACTGCACAAGTTGCTTTCCTAGATTTAGGGTGCTACCACCTTCCAGAGGCCTTTTCCTGATTCTCTCAGTTGCTAGCACCACTCTGTGCCCCTGCTTGCTCACCATTACATCACACGTATTCTGTAACATTCACAATATTAATTGTGAATCTTGATATTTCTTATCATTTTTGTATCCAGTCTATATAAACTTAACATATTTGAATTCACAAACCTGTATAATATATAGGTGATATTTGGATACAAGAAAAGAGATATAGAGAAACACCAGGGAAATGTATTCTCAGTTGTTTAAAGAGAATTCAAGTGCTACATGGAACGGGAATCAGTAATAACAGATAAAATAATTTGAATCTTTCCCAATAACATTACCCAACCAAATCTCAGGGAAATAGACACACAGAGCAGACATATTTCAAATATTAACATTCTTTGGTGAAACTTTAGAGATATACAAAAAGCAATAGTCTTAATATAACTCAAAGTCCTTTCTTGCTTCCAAGGTGAAGCTCTTAAAAGGTTTTGTTGGGGATTGGGGTAAAGGAAATTTGAAGTTAGTCTGGGTAAGTGAAATTTTGTTGTTAGTACATTTCTGGAAATGTTGGCCCACTACTGCTCAATATTGGGCTATGTTGCTAACAATAATTTAAAAGGCCATGTTCTGACTAGGAAAACAACGAGAAGGCCAAACGTGCCTTGTTTGTACTGCAGCTATGACTCTCCATATATAGGATATATGAAAAGACTTGGAGAAATAGAGAAAGACTTTAATACAGAATCAAAGATTTAGAATGGAAATACCCCTCAAGGACTTCTGGACTAACCTCTCTCATCTTAAACATGAGGAAAAGAGAAGTTAAGTGACTTAAGAGTTAAGGCAAAATTCAGACCCAGGTCTTCTGATTCCAAATTCAGCATCTGCCCCAAACGAACATTCGTTTGTGTCTGACCCCATTTAGAGTTTTCTCAGTAAAGATGCTGGAGGGGCTTGCCATTTCCTTCTCCAGCTCATTTTACAGTAGAGGTGACTTGCCCAAATTCTCACAGCTAATAAGTTTCTGAGGCTAGATTTGAATTAGGGAAGGTTAGACTTCCTGACTTCAGGCCACGTACTCCCTCCATCTACTGGGTCACTACCCCTCTTTCCATAGAATCGAAGGTGAAACCTAATTTTAATCACTTGCTTTGTTCTATATTCTGTTCAAACAGTAGGAAAATGTTGTGCCTGTCTCAGTTTCCCTCAGTTACTGTCTCAGTTTCCCTTAATTGCTGTTTCAGTCTCCCTTAATTGCTGTCCCAGAATAGAAATCCCCACTTCCTGACCTTCAGAAATAATTGGACTCACATTCCAAAGTAATCATGAAACCTCCAGATGGCCAGCCTCCACCTCCCCTTATCTATCTATGACCCAGACAAGCAGCCTGCTTTGGCAAGGCTCCTTACTCCCTAACCTGTCAGAACTGAATTTATGGTTTCCTTGGACACCAGATGTGCTCAGCTGTTCCCATGAGTTCTTTGTCTCCCTGAGCTATAGGGCCCTATATAATGTTTGAAGTTCCTTGATGGAGCGGCTGTGTACTTTGTATTCAGTCAGCTAACATGGCTACTGAGTACTTTGTATTCAGTCAGCTAACATGGCTGTAGCTGTGTTGGTCTCCGGGGTGGATTGCGTGCTTTGAGACAAGAGTCCCCCCAGTCCTGATCCATAGCTATGGATTCTGAACTCTCAATTAACATCAATAAAGCATTACCTAATTTCCCTGTGTGATACTGCCTCAGTTTCTCCCTGAGCATTACAGAATATATCTGTTTAGATGTCCAGTCACCTCAAATTCAAATCGTCTAGCTGCTTCTATCTTCATACTAAGGAGTTCATATTTGATCCATAGGCAATACAAAGCCTTTGAAGTTGACTAACATGATTAGATCAGGGCTTTAGGAAAAACTCACTTTGGTAGCTACTTTCAACAGTTCCCACTGGGTACAGGATACATATGGATATCTAATATGCACACAGATGCATGTACATACATGGGGGAAACACAAGATTTTGACACACGGAAAATATTCATAAATAGGAACTTAAATTTTTGTTTTGAAAACTACCTCCCTGGATGCAGACAGAAACTGATGTCAAACTTAGTCTTACAAACTGCGCAGGGCCACAGAGAAGTTAAGAAAATGTGCCAGAGAAGGTACCTGAAACCAGGTCTTCCTACCTGCAGGACAGGTCTTTGTTAAAATAATTAGCCATCATTTTATCTGAATGGGACACATGTAACCCTAGCAAAATTTGGCTCCAATTTACCATTTTTCCATTATCCCCAACTCCCCAATTATCTTTCACATACTGTTTTTGCTTTTTCCTATCTCTCTATAACTCTGTATGTCTCTCATATCCCAGAGGCATATTGGTAAATGCTTAATAACATCTCTCCAGAAAAAAACAAAACAAAACAAAACCAAACCACAGCACACTTATAAGTTTAATTTACATTATCAATATTTTCTTAAATCTAGAAAGCCAACAAAATAAATCAAGCCCTGATTTGTAGCTTTTGCTGATTTCTGAAGTATAAATACTGAATGACAATTTTACATTTAGGCAGGATCAAGGTAGCTCTAAGCCAGACACAGGATTCCCTCCACATCTCTGATTGCTTAATGCATCAAGATTCAGATTAGGATGCTGCCTATTCCATAAAGCCTTCTGCAAATCTCTCATAAACCTCTCACTGAACAAGCTCCTTTGTACTTATTATATTCTAATATATACTATATTAATGTGTGTAGTCTTTTCTCCCTACTAGATTGCAAGTTTTTTGAGAACTTTTCATCGTTGTATCTTCAGTGTCTGAATACCATACACATGGTAGGTATTAAATATTTATTGAATTTGAATTTTGACATAGAGAAAAAATATACTTTATGGAAGATGGAATCTCCCAAGTACTACACAAACAGAAAGAAAAAAGTTTTCATTTGCAGAGAACTTTAGAATTTATAAAACCTTTATATTCACATCTGATCATTTCAATAACCCTGTAAGATAATTAACCTAAGTATTATTATACCTACCTACAGATTCAGGGATATGTTAATTTAGCTAGATTCACATCTAGCAAGTGGCAAGACAAACTCAAATGTTTTTTGACTAAGTTCAATGAATTTAATCACTAAAATAATACTAGCACATAAAACTGAATCAATATTCAAAATTCCTAGGTAATCTTCAAGGATTGCATCAATTGTTTACGGTAAGGAGTTAATAGACAAGAGGCCAATCAAGAATGTAATAAATGAAAACATCAGGGCTTGATTTAACTTAAGGCAAATGGAAGTTTGATAAGTAAAAAGATGGCTGAAAATAGCAACAGGTCCTGTCAACAATAACTGCAAACTAAAGGTTTATTTTCACATATACAAATTACATTGGGCCTTCCTTAAACATGCAGGCAATAACAGATATAACTGAGTTAAGGATGGACTGAAACTAAAAGAAGCTAACATGATATTTTAAAACTTCAAGAATCAAAATTTCTCCAAGTGAACTGATGGAGGAAAGGTAAGGACCAAGAAAATGAACAAAAAATAAAATTAAAGCCTAAAAATATGCCTTACCCAATTATAAAAAATTCATAAATTGAGAGGAAGTCCTGCCTTTCAAATAAAATAATAGTTGCTCTTAAGACTAAAGCAAATTAAAGCTGAAGAAAAGCCATTGGCCAACTGACAATTATACAAATGCTTCTCTTAAGTACAGAAACTGTAACAAAATAAAGGTGGAAATAATATTACAGAGAAGAAAATAAAACAAGTTCCAAATATGATTTGATTCAAATGTGATTTATAAATGCTAGACTGGAAGCCAGGATATCTGGGTTCCAGTTGGAGGTAGAGGGACACAGCACTATATAGCCTTTTTATGTCTTGAACTCTCTCCTGAGGATTAAGACTATATTTGCCAATCTTTTCTCACCAATCTTTTCCATATTTATGCGAATCAGATTCTCCAATGCACATTAGCTTGTATTACTTAAAGAAACCCAGAGGAACAGATTTCCAATCTTTTAAAGAATTGCTCATAGTGTAATTTTTTTTAAGGTTCTAGGCCTAAGGGCAATTGCTAGTATGTATTCTTACTCTATAGGATTAATGGATTGAAAAACAGAATCAATCTGGATTATAGTTAGTCTTTATAAATTAAGGGGAGGACACATGAAAACTGTAGAAAATGAAAGAAAATCATCTAAAGGGCTATAAAAAGAAGTACTTGAGAGGGCATGGGTCTTGAAAAATACAACAACTAAACACACAAAGAAAGCTGACATCTTGTAAGGTATTTCCCAACTAGTGATTCAGGACACAAGTTTGGCTTTCCTTGTAGCTCTTGCTTTGGCTCCCCAGCAAACATTTCATATGCTCCTGAGTCGCCGTCTTTATCTCACTTTGCTAATTATTAGTTCATGCCAAATCTCAGGCATAGGGGCACCTGCAATTCCCAAAGTGATTCCCTGAATCCCAGACAAATTGCCACTATAGCTGGGGCATGACTCCAGTTTCATTACCTTTCAATCATAAATAGTCTCCTCAAAGAGTTCTTCCTCATCTAAAAGCATGGGGAACCCCACTCCCTCAAAGATGTTCACAGGAAACTTAAGGCTGCAGCCAAATCAAAGTTAAGAAAGGCAGATCCAGAGTCTTCCTGAGTGAGGTCAGAAGAGAAATGACTGGTCTTTTGAGCAGCATTTACTTTTGCTTCAAAATTAAACTGAAAAAAAAAAAGTGCCTGTGGTTTGGAAATCTACTTAGAAGAAAAGTTTAAATTCTACCCGTATACTTCCCTAATTCTATCCCTTCGTAATTTTTTAAAGGAGAACAAGCAAGCCCCCACATAACGGGACCCCCCAGGAGTCCGTGCGAGCAGGCCTCGGCCCTAGCTTCCCCACGCTTCCAGACCCCCCAGATATAAGGATGCACGCCGTTCCTCGGCAGGCTCTCCTCTTCCACCTGTTGCATACCTGTTAAATGACCCCCAATCCTTAGAGGAGGACCGCTGCCCACCGCCTCTGAATCTTTGAGCTGGGCTATGTCTGCCCAGCAATGGTGACCCCAGGCGTGCCAGACAAGCTGGGGTGGGGGTGGTCACTCACTCTTAGCCACAGTTGGGACCTGGAGGAATTGGGGAGGATTTCTGAGCGTGGCGGGCTGGGAGAGCGGCAGGAGGGGCCGGACCAGGTTGGGGCCGGGGAGGGGGGAGGCCGGGAGAGTTTGGCGCCTGGGAGTCCGAGCTCCCACAAGGACCCGATGGGGGGAGGAGGAGCTCGCGCCAGCTCGGGGCTCGGGGGTCGAGGCCGGGCCGGAGCGGCCGCTCCGGGATGGTTCGGGCTCAGGAAGCCTGGGCTTGGCTGGGGAAGGAGGGGGGGAAAGGAATCCTCCACGGGCCCGGTCCCGACGGGCGGGGGTACGGGAAAGAAGGCTTCCCCGGGTTCGCGCCCGCGCCGCGGTGGGGGGAAGGGCGGCAGAGGCCACACTCACCATGTCGTACACGTTGAGGACCACCAGCTGGTTCGCCCCCATCCTCCTCCCAGCGGCCGCCGCGTCTCGCCGGAACGTGGGGGCCCTCCCGCCCCCCGCCCCGGCTCTCTCTCCCAAAAGAGCCCTGACGAGGGCCGCTGCTCCCCCCGCCGGTGCTTCGGGGAACAACACCCGGGGTAGGCGAGACGTTCAGAGGCAGGACCGCGACCGCATCGGGGAGCGTACCCAGGACTGGCGGAGACGTAACCTCTCCCCGGCGGCAGCAGAAGGGGCGGCGCGGGCGGCCCAGCCGGCTCCCGCTCCACTGAAGGGGACTGCTCCTCCTCCCCGAGGCGGACACGTGGGGAGAGGCGGGGCCTTGATGAGGGGCGGCCACCAGGCGTCCCCCTTGGAGGCGGGGTCCGCCCGGCGCCGAGGTGGAGCGGCCCTCGGTTTTCGGGCCGCGGCCCTTCGAGGCCTAAAATGGTGGCCGTATCAGCGCCGTCTCCCTCCACCTTCGGGGAGGGGCTCGGTGAGGAGACTACAATTCCCGGCATGCAGCGCGGATCCCCGACACTCCTACCACCAGGAAGACTACAATTCCCAGCATGCAGTGCGGATGTCTTTCTTCGCCTCGCCCAGCCTCCTAGAACTCCATGAAGCTACTACTATTTCCACTACTACTCCACTTTCCCCACCCTCTCCACTTCTAAGCCGGCAGAGCCTTTTCAGCTTAATACATGACCACACCTTACTGCGGTGTTGCATGCTGGTTCTTGAAGTCTTCGTCCACTGCACCCCTCTAGTGGAGATACTAGAAAAAGTGTCCTCAGGAACCGTGCAGGTGCAGGTGTAATGGAAATACAGGTGTTGCAATTCTAAAGCAAGATTCTCCCCCACCCCCCAACCCTCAAGTCAAAGTGAAAATACAACCAAACCCTAGTGGCTATAAATCTCTTTTTTTTCTGTGAATAGCAAAAATCTAAATCTAAAATACGATGCAGTTACGGATCGGTGTGTGCGTGCCTGCATGCAAATCTTATCTCCATTCTTCTTGCTTCCCTTCTTTTTCATCTGGTCTTGGCTGAAGCCTTAGTCGATTCTCATGCTTTTTGTACATATTTGTGATGATACCTTCTATTTTATGAAACTATCCTTATATGATAGGGGACAGAGAAAAATAGAATCCTAGCTCTGTGAAAAGTTAGGAAAAGGTATAAAGGGAAAAAAGGTAAAAACATCCTCTCCCATGGACCTTGTCTAGGTGGCAGATCTGTTTAGTTTGCTCCGACCTAAGACTGTTTCTGAAATATGGCGAAGGACAGCAATCTGGGAAAGTTCTTCCTTCTATAATCTAGTTTATATTTGGGGGCACAAGAAGAATTAGGAAGAAAAGTATGAATGGAGAAAATCCATTTCTATTCCTGGGCAAGTAACCCGGTGCATCTTTCTTAAGGCAGTGTTGTCTCTGTTTTTTGAGGAAATGTTCTTAAACAGCACATTCTATGTGATAGTCAATCCATATTAAAAGGTCTTCCAAAAACCAAAAGGTTCCACAGTTTTCTGAAGTTTCTTTGGTGTACAACTCTCCTTTTGGTATTGTTTGTTGTTTTTTGGTTGTGTGAATGTAACTGAATAGGTTTATCCCTAAGTCCTCCTACACATTCTCATGGTGTGATCAAATGGAAAGATAATCTTCCAGATCTCCAATCTAGAAGGATGCTGATGTACATATATATATGTAGTATACTGTAAATTCCATGAAGCCAGAAATTGTTTTATTCAACTTCAGTCTCTCTCAGCTCCTACAATACATTTTGTACACAGAAGGCAAATACTTAATATTGATTGAATGAATTTGTGATCCACAAGTGAAATGGAGGGAGCTAGGTGACAGCTAGCCTTGGTACCTTTTAATTACCAAAGATACCTGCAACAAAACAACTATGATTAAAAGACTTAGCCACAGATTAATTGCTGTAATTTTCTTGAGTATTAAAAGAGAATTTTTAAAAGGACAAAATCCAGAAATTGTACTGATATCTAGCATTTTATAGCTGGAAGATTCCTAAGAGATCATCTAGTTCTACTCCCTTACTGGAAACTCAGGCCCAGGGCAGCTAAGTAATTGTCTCAATGCCATAAAATTTGTTAGTAAAGTGAGGACTAGAATTGAGATCTCCAGATTGACCATCCAGTGATCTACCTATTTCCTATTAATTTTGTTGATAGGTATGTAGAAACTTTTAAATGTCTACCTGTCCCATTGTTTAGCCAAGACATAGGTATAACTGAACTTTGTTCAATAACCGGAAGAGGATCAATAATACCTAGTATTTATGTAGCCCTACTATGTGCTCAGCACATGACAATTATTATATCATTTGATCCTCACAACAAATCTGGAAGGTAGGTAGTGTGGGGGACAGTATCCATTGCAAAAAACAGAGACTCTCGGAGTAAGAAAAAGCAAAAAGGGTTTTTTTTTTTTTAATGATCTTGTGAGAAAAGGCATCTCCCATCTGACAAGGTGTGTGTCAGCAAAAGGAATGCAAAGTAAAAACTGCAAATCACAAGATTAAATATCCTGAAGGAAGTCATCAAATATTAAGTGCCTATAATGTTCCAGGCAACATGCTAAATACTGGGGATATAAGTCCAAAGAATGAAACAATCCCTACTTGCAATGAACTTAACATTATAATGGGAGAGGTAAATTTGATATATCAGTATATATATTATTATAGTTATATAAACTCTATAAATACAAAATGTGAATATAGAGAGTCTGTTCTTGAGCACAGATTTTTGATCATGTGACCTACCCACCATTGTGCCCCTGGTTTAGTTTTTTACTTCATAGATGAAAATGAGGTCCAGAAAAGTAAATATCTTGCCCAGGGTCACATAGATGATCTGAAATGAGTCCTTCCACTCCAAGTTCAATATTCTTTTTTGCCATACTTTTCTTCCTTGCCCTAAAGATTATCTAAACTTCTGAGCCTCAAATTAAGACTCTCCACAGATTGGCTTAAACTTAACTTTCTGATCTTTTCTCATACTGCTTCCTCTCATATATTTTGCTTGCTAGCTAACTGTACTATTTGCCATTCATTGGTGAACATATTCCAAAGTTTTCAACTTTAGTGCAGTTACTTATTCTTCCATATGGATGCAGTGCCCTTCTCACTCTCTTTGCTGCTATGCTATCACCTCTTACATGAAAGCTTCCCATCCTTCCTTCCTCTCCTACCCCCACCCCCAAGACAGAATTAATCACCACATTCTCCTTAAACAAGCACTTTCTCTCTTAAGCACTTAGTACATTCTAATTTGTGTTATATTTATTTTTGTACTTGACTTATCCTTCCTACTAAAAAGTAAACCCTCTTGAGGTAGGGATCCTGACATTGATCTATATGTTTCCTATTGTTGTTGTTATTATTCAATTGTGTCTGACTCTTTGTGACCCCATGAATCATAGGACACGAAGCCCTTATTTTCTCCACCATCTCCTGAAGTTTGTCCAAGATCATGTAAGTTGTTTCCATGACACTATCACTAATCTCATCCTCTGTTGTCCCCCTTTCCTTTTGCTTTTTAATCTTATCCAACATCAGAATCTTATCCAATGAGTCCCATTTTCTTATTATATGGCCAAAGTATTTAAGCTTCCATTTCTTCTCTGTTTGCCAAAAAGTTATGGGACTGGTTGCCAAGATCTTAGGTTTTTTTGTTTGTTTGTTTGTTTTTGTTTTTTTGTTAAGCTTCAAAATAACTTTTACATAACTCCTCTTTCATTCTCATCAAGAGGCTCCTTAATTTTTTTCCCTTTCTGCCAATAGAGTATTATCATCTGCATATCTAAGATTGTTTATATTTATCCTGGCAACCTTCATTCCAACTTTTGATTCATCTAGCTGGGCATTTTGCATGATGTATTTTGCATATAAGTTAAATAAATAAAGTGACAATATACAATCTTATCATGATCTTTTTCCAATCTTAAACCAATCAGTTGTTCAGTGTTTAGTTAATTACTGCTTCTTGACTTGCAGGAGATATCTCCTCAGGAGGTGGTACTCCTGTTTTATTAAGGATCTTCCACATTTTATTGTGATCCTAAGACTTTAGTGTAGGCAATGAAACAGAAGTAGGTGTTTTTTCTGGAACTCCCTTACTTTCTCCACAATCCAGCAAATGTTGACTATTTGATGTCTGGTTCCTTTGTCTTTTCTTTTTTTTTTTTTTCTTTTTTTTATTTTATTTTTTTATTTTATTTTTTTTTTCCTTTGTCTTTTCAAAAACTATCTTGGTTCTCATATTGCTTAAGCCTAGCTTGCAGAATCTTAATCTTACTGGTTTGTGAAATCTATGTAATTGCTTGGCAATTTGAATATTCTTTGGTATTGCCCTTCTTTAGAATTAGGACATAAACATATCTTTTCCAACTTAGTGGTTATTGTTGAGTTTTCCAAATTTGCTGGCAATATTGAATGAAACACTTTAACAGCATCATCTTCTAGGATTTTTAATAGCTCAGCTACAATTACATCACCTTCACTAGAATTCTTGTTAGCAATATTTTTTAAGGCTCACTTGACTTCATTCTCTAAGATGTCTGGATCTATATAAGCAACCACACTATTGTGATTATGAGTGAAGTTAAGATTTTTCTTATATAGTTCTTTTGTGTATTGTTGCCACCCCTTAATTTCCTCTGTGTCTGTTAAGCCCCTACCATATGTTTCCTAGTACTTGGCAAAGTGTTATGTAGGTACATAAATAGTTAATGAATGAATGAATGAATAATAGGTACTTTCTGGGCTCATGCAGAAATAATTTACAATGAAGAGAAAAGACTTCCAGTAGGTACCATTTTAGGAAAGGCCTTCATCAGAAGTTATTTCCACAATCCATATGCCATCTTCCAGTTCCACGAACCATATTAACCCCATTTGATTAAGGCTAGGTAGCCTAGTGTAGTCTCAGGTAAACTGAGATCTTAGCTTACAAAGGCCCAGACTTTCTACTGCTTCCAGTAGATGCTTTTCTACAGCATCTCCAGCTGTCCTGATCTATATCTGGCCACTGGACCAAGATGGCTCTGGAGGGGAAAGTGAGAGAGGTGACCTTGCACAGCCCTCCCTCACTTAAATCCAATTCACTTGCATGTCACGACATTACCTCCCTGATCATGGTCATCTTTGAGAACGAGGGACAACAGCAACCCCAATTTATGAAAACTAAGACATAGAGTGGTTAGTCAGTTATCCAAGGTCACATAAGTAGTCACAATGGAATTTGAATGTATGTAAATCATTGTAAAAAATTAAAAAAACCCAATTTTTGTTATTGCCTTTGGTCTATGATCTATTTCATTTCTCTCTTTTTTTCTCACCTTTCCTAATTAAGTCATTCCTTTTAAAGCAGAAAAAAATGCTTAGGCAAACCCAATTCGTTGTCTCAATATCTGGCAAGGCAGAATACCACATTTCCCAAATGCAGACCCTACCTTTCTACCTAGAGAAAGTACAAAATTATTAATTCTTACAGAACAAGATTTTGAATTCAGGTCATCTTTGACTCTAAGCCTAACATGTTATTCAGTATACTGCCTCTCCAAATAATTGGAACTATACAAGTGCTGGGATTGATCTGAGTTAATTGGTTGTCTGGTCTTGGCTCAAAAGGTCATGGGATTCTTTTTTTGCCTTTTATATCTTTGACGAGAGGCAGCAGTGAGAGGTACAACTGATAGAGAGCTGGCTCATGACTTCTTAAACTATGAAGAGTTGGGTTTTTGGCTGTATTGGGGAAAGTATTCTGGGAATCTTTATAACACTCTAAGTGGTAGAGAAGATGCCAACCTGTATTGGTAGAGTTTCCTCTCCTATGAGTTCCCTGCACCAAAGAAATCAGGGGTTCAATTGCTATCCCTTATCTTGAAGCACAGGCCAGAATTAAATGTTTGCCCAGCCAGGTATTATAGAGAGAAACAAGTACAGAGTAAGAAAAATATCTTTGGGGAGGAGCATTAATCAGAGCAGACAGTATCTAAGGGAACAGACAATAACAAAATCTGCAGACTTAGAGATCTATTATGCGACTGCAAAATGTGAGCAATAATAAAGGTAGACTAGAGATCTTAGTGCAGGGAGGTAAATTTCACCTCACAGGCATCATTTAACACTTGATGAAATGTCACTCATAATTGAATGTAGTTATGGAAGAATGTATCTCATTCACTGAATGACAAACACAGAATATTAGCACTAAAAAAGGGTTTAGATATTATCTAGTATAACTCATCCATTTAAAACTTATGCAAAATTGGAAGCATATGCTTAAAAATGCAATATACTTCTTGGGGAAATATTATTCCACTTCTAATCTTTTAGAAATTAATGTTATGAAACCAAATTCACACAGCAAACTAACTGGAAAGTCTGAAGAATTCTAGTCTTATATGTCCAATCCAATAAGCTACTTTATATGAAGTTCATTTCATTAAAATGCCATTGCAAAACCAATTTTTAAAGCTAGTAATTACCTTGAGATTATCTCATCCAAATTCCTCTTTTCAGAGTTGAAGAAAAGACCTGTCTAGTTCTCAGTATATTAGTCAAAGTCATGTGGCTAATAAGCAACAAAACTAGGGCTTTTTGATTCCCAGTCAAAACAGTGGTAACTAATGTCTTTTTTGTTTATTATTCCAACTTATCTCTCTCACATACACACACATCTATTTACCTATCTACTTATCTTATGGATGTTATACACAACCATGTATCTCCCTTTCAGACTGTGAGCTCCTGGAGAGGAGGAGCTATCTTTATCTTTCCTTATGTTCCCAGATTTTAGTACAATGCCTGGCACATTTTAAATGCTTATTGACAGACTGACTGACTGACTGAGTAGGCCAGAGTTTTCTATAAGCCTTCATTCTTTATTGAAAACAACCTTGAGTTAGAATTACAAGGCAGAAATAGCACAAAATGAATGATCCTGCCTTATGTTAGTTGATCCTTTTTTTTTTTCCATTCAAAAAGACAGAAAATAAAAAGAACATTTTCTGTGGAGAAGATTTGGGTAAAGATTAAAGGTGGGGAAAAATAGATGTCATTGTGGGGGGAGCATATTTTAGACTATCCATCAGAAGGAAATCAAAGGTGAGCTCTGCAAATGTGACAAATCTAACATGGGGGTAAGAGAGATAACAGCTACTGGGAAACTTAAATTATTCAGAAATATGCTAATTTTTCACAGTGCTTTCTCTCTCTTTCTCTCTCTCTCTCTTTCTCTCTTTTTCTTTTTCCTCTCTTCCCCTCTTCCCTCTTCCCTTCCCTTTTCTTCCCCTCCCCCAAAACTCCTCAATGGATAAATTCTTAACTTTTTGACTTGCCTTAGTGACCTATAAATTTTATTCAGAGACTCATTTCTAGATACAAAAGGCCTAGATAAGTACTTTGTAAACCTCTATTTCTCTGGCTCCAATTGTGTGAGACCTGAGAACACCATTATATGGGATTCCTGCAAACTAGATATCTCCTCTCCTTTATAAGCACTCAGTCTCAAAAGGCTCAAAACATTATATTTTACTCACAAATAATAGATACAGGAAGAACTCATATCTAAGTACTTGAGAGGGAGGATCATTTTCCCAACCCAAAGGAGACAGCTATCTCTCCAGAGATACATCTGATAATCCTTGTGACTTACGGTTATTTTGAAGTGTGACCCTAGCAAGAGAGGCAATGAGACCAAGCTTTACCCTTCTCCATCACTTTCTACCCTCCTTACCTCTTATAGCAAATTTATTTTATTTTATTTTTTTTGGCTTTTTGCTTGGCATTTAGGGTTGAATGACTTGCCCAGGGTCACACAACCAGGAAGTGCTAAGTGTCTGAGACCAGATTTGAACTCAGGTCCTCCTAACTTCAGGGCTAGTGCTCTATCCATTGTGCCACCTAGCCACCCCTCCTATAGCAATTTTAGCTAATGGTCATACATCACATAGACCTAGCTCATTGGCTTCTAAAACCCTAGTTCTTATGGCTTCAGTCATACTACAATTGCCCATAAATGGCCTTTTCAAAAGATAACATCCATTTCCTTCTATAACTGGTGCACTTAGGCTAAGTCTAAGGTCCTGCCCAATTGTTTTCAGCTCAAAAATATACCACAGGCCTATGCTCTTAGAAAATTTCTTTTGTAAACTATTTTTCCACAGCCTTGCACTAATATCCAAGGAGTCTCTTTAGGTGGATATAGGAATAGTTGTGTAGCAAGACTTTTGGGAGTCTGCCAATCTCACTTGTAGGTAATGCTTCATTCTATGACTTGTTGGATTAAATAAGAACTCTTATTTAATCTGATCATCTTTTTATTGCCAATTATAGTTATAGTTTTATGGTAATTCAGGGGTATATTTATTAATTAATAAAATTTCAACATAACTCTTAATCAGCTAGACTTAGTCGCTATCAAACATTATTTATTTAATAAAACAAATCTCCTTTCCCAATAGGAGTTACTAATCTCTCTCCATATATTAATTGTGTAAATTGTCTAGAATTAAATAAAAGTCACTGAATATAAAATCAATTAAAAATTAAAACATTATCACATCAAATTTTAGCTGTAATCATGGACAGTCATTTTAACCCCCAAAATGAAATCACAGATAACTTCTCTTTCCTTTTGAGAATGTCCTTCCATGCCATTTAGTTCATTCAGAATAAGTAAAACCTCTCCATGGAATACTTGACATCCTTCTTGCATGAAAAAGATTAAAAGCAGTTCTATCAAGAAAGAAAACCTCACTGTCTTCTTCTCTCACTATTGAACTTCTTTCCACTTCTCTCTAACAATGACAAAAATCCTGGGTGTCTCATAAGTCATCACTCTTTTCAAACTCTTCACAAAATTCACAAAATTCTCCTTATAATTTTCTTAGGATGTCTTTTTGGGTGCTTTAATGAATCCCAAAGATTTTTTCTTTCTTAAAAGATTATCCTTAAATTCTCTAAAAAGCAGGGATTTAAAAATGAATCTGGACCATTCATAGATTTCCTTGAGCAAAAAATGAACTGATAATGCTGATGTTAGCTCAACAGAGGCTTGGTATGTAGGGAACTGAGCCATCCACTTGAGAAACAAATTGCCTTAATGGCTTTAAGCATATTTCCTCTTCGTAGTTCCATTTTTGGCAAGCTAGTTCTAGAACCCTTTCCCTTCCAACCTCCAACTCTCCACTCTCACCCTGAATCAACTAGAATTCACTTGAGAAGAATTAGGTAAATGATTTATAAAGATTATCTTGTATTTGGAAAGATGTTAGATAAGCAAGAGGAAATAAATGGTTTTGCTAAAGATGCCAAGACCAGTATTGTTCTGCACAGCCTCTGTCTTGAGAAGTTAAAAGCACTTGTCATCTGATTACATTTAAAGCATTTTAAGACCTAAAGATATTTCTGGTGTCTGGTAATTGTTATCTGATATTTGTGAAGAACTATTTTATCATTCTAAATTCTCTCAATAATCTCTCCTGTGGATATGGAGCTTTAGAGGCTCATAAGCAGAAGAGCAGAAAAGAATAATTTGGCTTGGTCTTCTGATGTTTTAGACTGTTGTCTTGATTGCTCTATTTGGAAATTAGCAATTACTCTAACTGAATGGGAAATGTGATTTTAGGATTTCCTGAATAACTACTCATAACTTTGCTAATCCAGGAAACTGTTATAGTCCTTTGCAGTAGTTTTTAGAATTTCAAAGCCTTTTGCAAAAGTCAAGCTGACCAAATTTACCAAAGACCTTTATTTGATATATATTTACTCAAATCACAAAGACCTTAAGTCTTAAAGGGATACTGAAAGGGAGTGAGCATAGAATAGAGGAGGTGGCAACAAGGAAAGGATACAAACAGAACAGTTACTATCTGAAAAGCAATGGTCTCTGAATTGTAGTTTGGGATTAAGGGTTTGTAGAGATGTTCCTCTGCCTTGGTTCTGCTTTCCAGTTATTCATCCTAATGTGACCAAATGATAAGTTTTTATTGCAATAGATACTAATTGGACCCCTATTTTATTCCAATCAGTATTAATTAGTTTGATATGATTCCTTAAGGATAGTGATTATAAATTCTACATATTAGGCCTCAGAACTATGAACTGTAGATTGTAAATTTACTCATAGAAAGCTAACTAGATGGGCTCCATCCTTATTTTTGCTTTGGTATGGTGACCAAGTCCAGTGTAGTAGAAGTGACTCAATGACATGGAAAGACCCCTATCTATTTTTATTGCTCTTCTGTCCCTCATCATCCTATTGTCCAACATGGAATGGCCATGAGCATTTGGCCATCAAGTATGTTTATCAGTCTACTCCCTGCTTGTCTACTAGTCCATTAGCCCATGTAGATGTTTCAGCATTTGTTTATCAGATTAGCCCATGTGTTTGTTCATTGGCTTGGTAGGACCTCTTGAAAGATCCAGATAGGTCTGTCTTGGCTTGTTTCTCAACAAATTGAATTCTCTATTTTGTGTAGATCCTCCTACAGGAACAAGACTAAGATCTATCAACCAATAAGATTCTGTATTTTTTTTTTTTTTTGCTTTTTGCTGAGGCAATTGGGGTTAAGTGACTTGCCCAGGGTCACACAGCTAGGAAGTGTCTGAGACCAGATTTGAACTCAAGTCCTCCTGACTTCAGGGCTGGTGCTCTAACCACTGCGCCACCTAGCTGCCCCAAGATTCTGTATTTTACTGAGCCTCTTCGGTGTCATTTGAGTATCAAGCATTACAAAAGTAAGACCCTGAAGGAAAGAAGCATCTCAGATTAGGCCATGGCTCCTTAATAAAGTGTTAACAAATAGTTATTGGCTTAGAGCTCTGCCTCAATTTTTTAAATTGTAGGTTGAACAATTTTTGATCCCATGTAGTTTTATCTAACAACTCTTCCACACTGGAACCTGATACCCCCAACACTGGGACCATCACAGAATGCTCTAATACTAGGATAGAGTATACCACAGTTTTGCATCCTAGGACAATCCTACAAAAATGGTCCATTAAGAAACAGACTGGGTCAATGGGTTTTTTTGGGATGGGGTGGGATCTGTCTCCTGCATCTAATTATTTTTCATCACAGATTGGGAAGTAACAGTTGGACTTGGGGAACATTGCTGTAAAAGTTTCCAGCATTTAAGTTTCTGGGCACAGAAAATTCTAGAATGAAAAATTCTAGCAAAAGGAAGTTGTAATAGGAAGGAGGAAGGGGGTGAGTATGAAATAAACTATTTCAAGAAATGCTAGATTCATAAAAACAAAGTAATCTTCTGAAACCCATATAAGCCATCTGTGTTACATATTGAGGCCAGCCTAAAATGCCTTCAGACAGCTTTGAACCAAAACAATTAGCCTTGAAGTGAGCTAGCACTAAAAAATCTTGAGACTGTGTATAGAATTTGATTTCAGGTATGAGCAAAAAACCACACATTGACCTGTTGATTTGGATATCACTAGCCAAGTAGTTTGGATACATACCACTATCTCTTGCCAATTAGGAGTTTAGTGCAGTAGCCAAGGAGAACCAACACTGATATGGAAACCTTGTTCTCTTAAATGCCATACATCTAAGAAAGGGTCATACTCATGGAGGAAACATAGGAGATTTATGACACAGAGGATGTAGGATTTCTAAGAGCAGGAAGCTGTTAGATCAGCTTTTTGCTTAACCAGACCAAGTTAAAAAATCACATAAACCAAGTAGATTTTATTTGTTTGAACAAGAGAAAAGAATCAGATTGCTCTGAGAACTGGTCCAATTCTATGAACAACTTAATATTGTTATAGCTTTAAAAAGGAATGAATTAAGTAATAGTAGAAAAAGTCAAGATTGTCAACATTTTGTGGTTTCTATACTCAAACTATAATGCCTATGTTTATATACTCAAACTATAATGCCTATGTTTTATGTTCTAAAACATCCTTGCATAATGCCTGGGATACTGGGTTTTTATGTGCTTTAAAATAAATCTGTCTTATGTCCTCAATAGCTCAGCTTTTCTTTTCTTTTTTCTTTTTTATTAATGGCATTTTATTTTTCTAAATTAATGGAAAGATAGTTTTTGATATTTGTCCTTATAATACTTTGTGTTCTAAATTATATCTCCCTCTCTTGCTTATCTTCTCACACCCCAAAACAGCAAAAAATCTGATAGAAGTTAAACATATGCAATCTTTTTAAACACATTTCCATATTTGCCATGTTGTGCAAGAAAAATCAGACTAAAAGGGAAAAAAACTGTGAGAAAAACAAATAAACAAAAAAAGTAAAAACACTATTCAGTTTTCAATCTTTATAGTTCTCTCTCTGGATGTAGATAGCACTTTCCATCACAATTCTATTTGAACTACCTTGAATCATCTCATCCTTGAAAAGAGCCAAGTTTATCCCAGTTAATCATCACATAATCATCTTGCTGTTACTGTGTACAATCTTCTCCTGGTTCTGTTCACTTCATTCAGCATCAGTTCATGTAAGACTTTCTAGACTTTTCTGAAATCAGCCTGCTCATCTTTTTTTTTAATAGAACGATAATATTCCATTACATTCATATACCATAACTTATTCAGCTAGTCCCCAACTTATGGACATCCACTAGATTTCCAATTTCTTGGAACTACAAAAAGAACTGCTACAAAATTATTTGTTCATATGGGTCCTTTTCCTTCTTTTATGATCTCTTTGGGCTACTGATCAGTAGTGACATTGTTGATTTGAAGGGTATGCACAATTTTATTGCCCTTTGGTCACAGTTCCAGATTGCTATTCAGAATAGTTGGGTCACTTCACAACTCTACCAAAAATGCATGTGTCCCAGTTTTCCTTTCATCTCCAATATTTATTTTATTTTATTTTATTTTTGCTGAGGCACTTGGGGTTAAGTAACTTTCCAGGGTCACACAGCTAGGAAGTATTAAGTGTCTGAGACCAGATTTGAACTCAGGTCCTCCTGACTTCAGGGCTTGTGCTCTATCCACTGCCCTACCTAGCTGCCCCCAATATTTATCATTTTTTCTTGTCAGCCAATCTGATAGGAGGGAAATGGTATCTTAGAGTTGTCTTAATTTGCATTTCTCTAATCATTAATGATTTAGAGCATTTTTTCATATGACTGTAGATGGAATAGCCCAGTTTTTCAAAGATTTCCCGAAGAAAACTCCCACTGAACAAATGCAGTCACACTTGCATGCAGATAGCATCTCTACCTCCTAGATAATCAAAGACTTTATCCAGACAGTTATTACTACCCTACTACGATGAGAGGATTATCTATCTTTAGAATTATATATTTTTTTTAAAAAATTAAAGCTTTTAATTTTCAAAATTCATCCCAGTAAAACTCTGTGCTCCAAATATTCTTCTCCCTCCCTCTCACCCTCTCCCTTAGGTGGCAAGCAATCCAATATATGTTCTTTTTGTTTCTTTAATCAATAGTGATTTAGAGTATTTGTTTTAATATGACTATAGTTAGTTTTGATTCCTTCATCTTAAAACTGTCTGTTCATAGCCTTTCTCCATTAATCAATTTGGGAATGAGTCTTATTTTTATAAATTTGATCCAGTTCTTTATATATATGGCCTTTATCAGGACACTTGTGATAAAACTTCCTTCTTCCATCCCCAGCTTTCTGTTTTCCTTCTAATCTTGGTTGCATTGATTTTGTTTGTGCAAAAAAAAATTCTATATCATCAAAATTATCCATTTTACATCCTCTAATGCTTTCTATCTCTTATTTGGTCATAAATTCTTCCCTTATTCATTGACCCCTCACTAGTTTCTTGTTCATTTATTTTTCCTTTTTTGTCTTATTTGTATGAAATAATTATTCCTCTTTATCTCCCTAAGCAATTTTATATTTTTTTCCCCTGAGAATCACACTAACACATTCAACTTAGCCCAATACATTCAAGATTATAATTAATTTTGCTGTGTAAATTATCCTTGGTTGTAACTCCATTTCTATTGCTCTATGAAATAGAGCATTCCAGGATCTCTTCTTCTTTAATGGAGTAGCTGCTATGTCTTGTGTAATCCTTATTGTAGCTCCACAATATTTAAATGGATTTTTTCCCCTTGTTTCCAGGATTTTTTCTTTAATCTGGAAGGTTTGAAACCTGGCTATGATATTTCTATAAATTTCCTCTTGGGATCTCTTTCAGGTGGTGATTGGCGTGAATGAGAACATTGAAGACTTCTCAGAAGACTGTAGGATAGAGTAAATCAGGCCTGAAGCCTAAGTTTCAGGAAGTCATGTGATCCTTACTCTCAGAGGGTTGTAGGACAGAAAAGGTCAAACCCTAGTTAAGCTTCAGGAAGTCACGTGACCCCTAGGAAGTAGGTAGGGTTATTGACCATTGGTCAATAGTTGCTTCCTTTTAAGTCCATCCAATGAATTTAAAAATCAACAGGAAGGGGGTGGTATACCCACATCTTTTCCGCTATATAATCCATTCCCTGTTTTTGCCATGTACCACACACCATGCTGGATTGTCCAATTAGTGTGCTTGGACCTTTCCTTGCAAGGACTGAATAAATGTTTTCTGTTTGTATCTGGAGATGCCTCCAAGTAGTCAATTTGTGTAAGGGGGTCTAGCACTCATCCCACACAATTTATGGGGGCTTGTCTGGAGTCTGTGACTTCCCAGACAAGATACAAGGCAGGTTCCAGTTGAAAGATTGTCTCCAACTATCCTCAGCCTCCCTCTCCGTGAAGTATCGATTCAAGGTAGAGGCACTCCATAAAAATAGAAAGCAGAAGTAAAGGCATAATCCAGGAGTAAGAGCACTACCTGTGCCTTTGGGCTGTCCTTAGGCTGCAGAGGACCCTGGAATCATATCAGTTACCCAAGGAAAGGTATGGAACCTAGAAGAAAGTCTTAATAAATAGCACAGAGCAGGCTCTGGATGACTGCTGGATGGGGGTGACCCCTCCAAGCTTGGGGATCCCAGTCAAGAAGTCAGCCTTGTGACTTACAGGATCACACATCATTAGATTGGAGCTTCTCTCCCCAGAAGGAAATGGGAAAGGAGCAATTCAAACCCAAATCTTTTTTTTTTTTTAATTAAAGCTTTTTTATTTGCATAACATATGTATGGGTAGTTCTTCAATATTGACCCTTACAAAGCTTTCCATTACAAATTCCCCCCCCCCAGTCTCCTCCCCTCCCCTAGATGGCAGAAAGTCCACTACATGTTAATTATATTAAAATACTTGACAAGTCGAATAGATGTATACATATTTCCATACTTATCTTGCTGTGCAAGAACAATCATTATCTACATGAACAAAAAATAAGTGAAGAAGGAAACACAATGCAAGCAAACATTGATAGAGAGCTTGAAAATGATATATTGTAATCCATATCTCATATCCCTCTCTCTGGGTGTATATGGCTTTCTTCACTGAACAACTGGAAGTGGTTTGAAACATTTCATTGTTGAAGAGAGCCATATCCATCAGAATTGATCATCATATAGTATTGTTGTTGCTGTGTATAATGATCTCCTGGTTCTGCTCACTTCACTCAGCATCAGTCAAACCCAACTCTTTGAAGCAAAAATCTAAATTACCAGACTATAAAAATAAAACGATGAGATATTGTTGTTTTGTGTGGGGATAGGGCAGTCTGCTTCCACATCATTTTTGTCTGTCTGTGTCATGTTTATTCTGTGAGCTAGATTTTGTTACCTGGAAAGATTTAAAATGCAGCCAGCTTGAAGAAAAATTTCTGTGTTGTAGTTAGAACACTGAGAAAGATTTCTTAATACCCTTAATTCTTACTTTAAAAGGGGAAAAAGTCTGACTTTTTCCTGTGGATTCCGAACTCTGGCCAAGCTGGGGGCTACTGAAATAAAATTGGCTAATTAAAATTATAGAACTGCTAAAATTATATTTTAGCAGATTTCCAAAGTTTGAAAGCAATGATTGATAAGTTTGGCAATTAGTCATTTTAAGATTGCAAGACATTGGGGATAGTTCCAGGAATTTACCCTATTCTGAAAGAAGGGATTGAAAAAGTAAAGGAAAAATTAGGTAAATTGCAACTTTTTACTAATTCTTCCCTTGAGTCCTATCTTGTCCAGAGTCCCTTTCTACTCCATTAGGAAAAGACCCCTTCAGAAGGTATTAAGGGAGTACGATCCTGATCACTCAGCAAGCTCTATTCCCCAGAGTCCTGAGTGTATCTCAGTTGTGGGGATTGCTAACAAGATCAATATAGTCCCTCTGTTTGCTAACCCCTCTCATCTCAGATCAGATTAAGAAAAGAGAATTCTGAAGAACAGCAGGGAAACTCAAATTCTGCCTCATATGTAGACACAGGGAAAGCAGCAATAGCTGTGGGAACTCCATACAACCTTGCCCAAACACCTCCCCAGCCCATCTTGAGGGAATGTGGATGAAGAATGGATCAGGCCCCATGGTCAGCATTCCCTGAACCCTGGCATCTGAAACTACCATCAAAGGAAGATCCTGGCACAGGCACTCCAGCTTTCAGCAGGCCCTGTCCAGCAACTGCCTGGGAAGAATCTGGGTGCCCCTGGCAGCACCCAGCACGGCAGTGTGAGATGACAAAGTCAGTCAGCCTCTGCATTTGGTAAACCCACCAGTCTCTGTTGCAGTTGTGGATATGTATTAGCTATGTAACTTATGGCAAATTATTTTTTATCTCTACCCTGATTTGTAAAGAGAAATAATAATTTTGAAGATCACATGATTACAAAAGTGCTTAGCATAAAACAAATGCTATATGAAGGTTAACTTCTTTATTGGATATAATTGCTTCATATTTGATACTTTTAATGGGTTTTTTGATGTGACCAACATACAATGCTAATGTTGAGATAAATGATTTGTGTGTGTGTGTGTGTATGTGTGTGTGTGTGTGTGTGTGTGTGTGTATGCGTGTGTAAATTGAATTAAGCAAATTCAACTAAATTAAGGTCTCTCCAGGATTAGGAAGATAATGCATAGGGGAAAGATATCTGAATGAAGGAGTGAGAGGAAGAGAAAGAAAATATACTCAGTTCAGTGAAAATTTATTTGAGATTCGATAGTAAAAGCATTTTAAAGGAGCTGTGATCAAAGCTCACTAAAGGGATATGTAAATTGTAATCTCTTTGTACTGACTATATTAAAAGAAGATTTAAGAGTTTGGGAACTTTAGGGAAACAAAAAAAAACAGTTCACTGCCACCTTAAAAACACTAGCAACAAACAGCCTGTTTTTTTTGAGTTATCTAGAGTCAGATTTCTAAGGGCTCTCTCAGTAAAAAACTGGCATCTTAACCCTTTCCCAGCTCACAAAAGAGAAATGGTTTGTGGGAATTGGAAAATAACCAAATGGCAATTCAGTTTGTCTGGAACATTTAGTTAGAATTTAGGCAATTTCATGAACTAAAGTTGTCATTTTAAAAATCTCTTCTATCTCATTTCAGGAAATGTCTTGCTTTCTCCCTAAAACAAAATCGAAACTTATTTAAGGGAATAGAAATCCTTCCTGAGAACTTCCAAAGCTGAAACAGCTTAGGGACAGAATAAACTAAACAACTAAAATAAGACAGAAAGTTTATTTAGCCTTGCTAATTCCATTTTGTAATGCTTTGTAAAGGTAATCTAGGGAATTAAGTATTTTTACCTTTGCTAGAAAATTAAGAGGAAATTATAGCTAAGATTATTGGGCTATTAGGAAAATTCCAAAATTGTTAAGAAAATTATTGTCATCATGTTAAACCTAAAATTTATAATTTCTGTGTATGAAACAAGAGGGATGAGGTGAAAGCCTTATCAGTTCACCTTTAAGTATGAAGGTGTGGAGCACCTTTTCCCCCCTTCACAAAGTGGGGAAAGGTATCAAACAGCACAGCCCATGAAAACATTAAGAATAATTGGACTGGGCAACAGTAAGCTCAGCCTCTTCCCTGGGGTCTCTGTCAACTCCACTTGATTTGTAAGCATGTCAGCTTTCTTGAAACCATCAGGATAAGCAATGTCATCAGTCCTGAGAAATGAGCCTGTTTAGGATGTATAGTTCTTAAAAAAAGGAATGTGTTTACTAAGAATCTATAAGTTTATTTAATGATTGATCCTTTGCACCAGGATGAATTTAAACTTAAGAAACAGAAAAGAAAAAAAAAACATGTTAAACAAAGTGTCCTATGTGTGTAAGTCCTGGTAAACTTTTAAAATGATGTATCTAGCCATAAGATGTGATTAGTAGAATTTGCTATTAGAGATAAAATCTCTTGGGACTGTAACTGATATTCTTTTGAGTTTTGAATTTGGGCATGATTGCCTGATGAATCATTAAGTCAGTAACCCACCATTTGAGAGAAATACCATACGTTACTCAGAGGGATGCCTTCTTGAATTGTCATAGGTGGATATCTTATCTGGGTAAGAGCTAGGAAGACAACCTTAGCTTCTGCTTAAGGTGGATCCTTCTGACTCAGTTTCCCAGTTCTGTTTCTTTGTTCCGCTTGATTATTCCTGAGTCTGGCTATGAGGTGGAATTGTTACTGCATGACTGATTGTCAAATAAAGCTAAGGATGCTTTATCCTGTCATTTATGTGCTCTTAGACTGAGGCCCTGAAGGATCAGTTTTAACACTATTATAATCATGCCCCTGCTTTTTTCATCTTATAACAAATTTCTATAATCAGAGCAAGTGGTCAGTAGAAGCCATGAGCCACAATACAAGTATGAGGTTAATATCTTGATCCGCAGCCCAACACTGGAGGCTTCTCAGGCTGCTGCCATAAAAACCCTCAACTTTCTGGTTTTCTGGGGTGAGTTTCTTTGTCTGAAAGCCCACTTTACCTATCAGTCTGTTAAGCATTTGGGCCATGCATTAACTCCCACCTCTCTTTTGCTCATAGTGGAGAGGAAAAAATGTTATCACTACCTGAACCTTCCTTTAAGAAACAGCTTTGTATTTTCCTGAGCATGGCTGGATTTTGTAGAATCTGAATACCTAACTTTGATTATTGACAATTCCCTCTATAATTCTTTTTAAGGTTCTGATCAGGCCAAGGCTTTTTAAGACCTTGAAAGCTAAACTGACCTCTGCCCTGGCCTTAGTTATCCCTAAAGCCTTTTACTATTTAAACAAACTTGGTGTCTCTGGGGTGACTCTCCTGCCTTAGAGAAGTGGCTGCCATAGTCTTTCTAAATGAGGAAGCCTCTAAGCTCACCCTAGGCCAATCACTGGTGATTCTAACTCCCCACCAACTTCAGAGCATTTTTTCCCCTTACCAGAACTTTAGAATTGGGGAAAGGAATGACAGTGAATATCTGTACAGACTCCAAATATGCCTTTCATGTTTTACATGCTTATGGGGGCTATATTGAAAGAAAGAGGATTTTAAAATTTATTTTTACAGCCAAACATTCCCCCATTAAGTATGCAGGGGAACAATTACTGTAAACTGTCCACAGACCTAGAGAGGTTTCTGTTATGTTTTGTAAAGGACAACAAAATAGGGATTCAGAGGGAAAGGAGGGAAGGGACCCACGTGTGCAAAAATGTTTGTGGCAGCCCTTTTTGTAGTGACAAGAAACTGGAAATTGAATGGATGCCCATCAATTGGAGAGTGGCTGAATAAACTATGGTATATAAATGCTATGGAATATTATTGCTCTGTAAGAAACGACCAGCAGGATGATTTCAGAGAGGCCTGGAGAGACTTACATGAACTGATGCTCAGTGAAATGTGCAGAACTAGGGGATCATTGTACATGGCAACAGCAAAATTATACAATGATCATTTCTGACGGACATGGCTTTTATCAACAATGAGGTGATTCAGACCAGTTCCAATGGTCTTGTGATGAAGAGAGCCATCTGCACCCAAAGAGAGGACAGTGAAAACTGAATGTGGACCACAACATAATATTTTCACTCTTTTTGTTGTTTGCTTGCATTTTGCTTTCTTTCTCATTTTTTTCCTTTTTGATCTTATTTTTCTTGTGCAGCATGATATTTGTGGAAATATATACAGAAGAATTGCACACATTTAACATATTGTATCACTTGCTGACTGGGGGAGAAAGTGGGGGAAAGGGAGGGAAAGATTAAAACACAAGGTTTTGTAGAGGTGAATGTTGAAAATTACTCACATAAATATTTTGAAAATAAAAAAAGGTATAATTAAAAAAAGTGATGGAAAATGTGAATTACTCAGATTAAGCTAAAAGTTTATTTGATATAAATATTTCTTTGTAGAGAGCTGATTGTTAAAAATTTACCAGCACACTACTGAGCTAAAGTCAATGAAGACTATAGGAAAATAAGCATTAGAGGGGTGAATAAATATTCTTTATAAAATTATTTTTGACTAACAATAAAAATCATCTTTTCTATATAAAACAGCAACAGAAAAGAAGAAGGATTCACTTCAGGCCAAAGGAAACAGGCTTGCAGATTCAGCTGCCCATGATGCTTCCTATTTGTTCTTGACCATGGCACCTTTAATTTCCCAATTCCCGACTCCTACAATCCCTCATATAGCTCCCAGGAATAAACCCTTGCTAAAGAAAGGGGGCACACCCTTTCTCCTGGGTTTTTTCAAACAAGTTCAAGTCAACTTTTAATCCCAGAGACCAGTCAATGAAAACTTTTCTTTGGCCTACATCAAGCTACTCATTTGGAAAATAAATGCTCCGCAATCCCTTGAGAAACCTATTTTCACTGGTCACAAGCTAAGAGAGACAAACAGATCTATCAGACCTGCCCAGTTTGTGCCCAAGTAAATTCTAAAATGACTGTTAAACCTCCCATCCTGAAGCCCATCTGGAGGAGGGTTACATACCCAGGGAAAGACTGGCAGAGGATTTTACACATATGTTCCCTTGCAGGGTCTTCAAACTGCTTTTGGTTTTTGTTGAGACCTTTACTAATTGGGTAAAATCCTTCCCTTGTGAGAAAGATGATCATTTTCACTTAAGATTAATTATCTATACTCTGCATGTCATCCTCTCTACCCAATAATTAATGCCTTCTAAACATTATGCTGTTTGTACTCTAGACCATCTGAACACTCTTTCACTCTGTATAGGACCACACTGTTCCACTCAATGCTCCTAATCCTTTGAAGAAACAAAAGCAGGAATTTGGGGAAAATATTCTTTGGTATTTATTCTAAGAAAAGCTGTCTAGATGTGAAGTATTCATGATAGCTTCATCTCTACCCCTCCCCCCCAATCTTTTTCTAGGTGGGGTTCCTGGTTACTATCCCTAGCAACTCTCATATTAATTCCACTTTTGTTTATCTATCTATTCATCTATTAATTTTTTTGCTCATATTTGTCCTTGAATTTTTAATTTACTTATGATAGTTGTTTCTCCAGACTTTTACAAGTCACTTGTCTCCCTTCCTCAATCTGGACCTCACTAGGCAGGGCTAGCTCTATGCTTCTTATCAGCCTGAAGCAGCTCTAAAAAATGAATTTGAGTCTGGACTGCTTTAGGTGGGAATGATGGGATAATGGTCCTGAAGCCACCAGACATGAATAATTGATATGCAAGTAGTAGTGCAAGACTGGTTTGCAAGAGTGTATTGAATTAATCCAAAAGATGCTAGTATTCTTAATTTAGCTTTTGTTAGCCAAGTATAAGATTATTTCCAAAAGAGTTTCTTGGTTTGGTATGTGAAGAATATTAATGAGCTTAAAACATTGCTCAGTATATTTATGAAGGGAGAGAAAAATTAAAGGAGAATGATAAAGTAGAATCACAACTGAAACCTCAGGTACTCTTAGCTGTTGCTCAGATAGCTCCATTTTCCACTCCTTTAAACCAATCAGGGAACCATGAGCCACCAGTATGCTTTTATTATCAGAAGAAGGGCCTTGCAGATATAAAAAGACTAGGTTTTTCAACTCTGAGAAGCTCAGGGCAAGGCTATATATATGGATGTGTAGAGAAGGAACAGGGACAAAAACTTATCTTTTGTTTGTCCCAGTCCTGAAGTACTTGCTCCAATCACTACAGCCTGTCTTTCTCTGCACCAAGGAATCAATGGTTACTTTCAAAGATGGCGATACATTTTATGATTATTTAGTAGCTACTGGAGCTTCCCTTTCATTACTAAATAAAAAGACAGACCAATCTTGCAGTCCTATTGGTCTCACTTGATTGTAGAGGTCTCTGGAGAAAAAACATATTGTTTCTATTATTGTACATTCAAGTGGTTACCATCATCCCATTCTCTGTTGAACATCCCTTTCTTATTGATGCCTGATGTCCCTGTTAATTTGCTAAGTTGAGCTCTCTTGTATAAATTGAAAGCCACAATCTCCTGTCTTCCCTATGATTCTTTGTCTTTATATCTCCCAGAGGACTCTCTCTCCCTGTTTCTTATGTTGATAGTTCATGATAATCTTAAGGATGATTTCCCTGCTTTTCAAGCCAATTTTGAAAAATCTCTTCCTTATTAGGGGTGAGCCAAGATGCTGGAGGGTACACAAGTGTTTATCTGAGCTCCTCCTGGATACCCTCAGATTAATAACAGATCAAGCCTCTCAACTAGTTTTGGAGTGATAGAACCCACAAATATTTGGAGTGTAACAAATTTCCAGCAGCAGATATTTCAGAAGAACTTCAGAAAATATCCGTTTCAATCAGGCATGGGGGGGCATGTGGCCAAGTGCAGGTGCAGCACAGGGAGCCAGGTGGTGTAGCATCCTTGCACCAGGGAATCTACTAGGAGGCTCTTAGTCAAAACACAGCAGTGTAGGCTACTCTGTCCAGATTACAAGCTAGTGGATCAATAGATTAGCTGTGAGACATCCAGCACAAATGCAAAAGGCAAATAGTGAGCCTCTGAACCCCAGAATAATGTGGGAATTGTTCATGCCCACCCAGCACCTGAAGTCAGCAGCACCAGCCTCAGGGCCGTGTGAAGTGACTATCATTTGTAGAGGAAGTTTGAGACAATCTCCCCTTTGCTCTAAGAGCAGATTTTAACCTTAAAAAAAATAAGCAAAAAAGCAAAAAGAACTCTGACCATGGATAGCTTTTATGGAGAAAGAGAAGACCAGACCTCAAATCCTGAGGATCTTAAAGCCAAATCATCTCCAGATGAAGCACCAAAAGGTGATATGAGTTGGTTCCCATCTCATAAGATTCTCTTTGAAGAATTCGAAAAAGATCCTAAAAAAGAGTTAGAAGAAAAATGGGGAAAGGAAATTAGAACCTTGCAAGAGAGTTTGGAAAAGGAACAACAGAAATTATTTGAAGAAAACTCCTTAAAAATAGATTTAGTGAAATGGAAAAATCATATAACTCCTCACAAAATAGATTTAATGAAATGGAAAAAGCATATAACAACTCCTTACAAAATAGATTTGATGAAATGGAAAAAGAAAACAACTTTTTGAAATTGTGAAGTGGAAAAAAAAAACCCCAATGAACAAAACACCTCATTTAAAAGTTCAATTAGCCAAATGCAAAAGGAGATAAAAAAGCTAATTGAAGATAATAATTCATTAAAAATTAGAATTGAACAAATGTAAGTGAATGACTCAATGAGACTTCAAGAATCAGTCAAACAAAACCAAAAAAAAAAAAAAAAAAGAAAAACAGAAGAAAATGTAAAACACCACATTGGAAAAGCAATTGACCTGGAAAATAGATCTAGGAGAGACAATTCAAGAATTAATGGACTTCCTGGAAACCATGATGAAAAAAAAAGAGCCTAGACATCATCTTTCAAGAAATCATTAAGGAAAACTGCTCTAATGTCCTAGAACCTGCGGGTAAAATAGCCATTGAAAGAATTCGCTGATCACCTCTTGAAAAGGTTTCCAAAATGAAAACTCCAAAGAATATTATGGCTAAATTTCAGAATTATGGGATCAAGGAGAAAATATTGAAAGCATCCAGAAAGAAACAATTCAAATATCTAGGAGCCACAATCAGGATTACCCACAACCTAGTAGCTTCCATTTTCCACTTTCCAAAAGGCAAAGGAACTTGGATTGCAGCCAAGAATCAAGTATGCAGCAAAATTGGCTATTATATTTCAGGGAAGAAGATGGACATTTAAAGATACAGGTGAATTTTATTTATTTCTTATGAAAAGACCAGAGCTGAACAGAAACTTTGCTCTCCAAATATAGAACTTGAGAAGCATAAAAAGGTAAAAAGGAAAGAACACTTGCTGTATCTCTTTTATGGGTATACTTAGAGGGTACAGGCATAATTTGATTTTATTGTGATAATATAAAAAAGAAACTAGGGGTGGAAAGGGGATTATATTGGAAGAAGAGGAAAATGGAGGCAAAATGAGGTAAATTATATCTCATGAAGAGGCAAAAAAGACCTATTATAACTGAGGAAAAGAAGGAAGGGGAATGAACATTTTGTGAATCTTACTTTCATCAGATTTGGCTGAAAGAGAGAATATCAGACACATTTAGTGTCACAGAGAAACTTGTCTCACCCTATAGAGAAATAGAAGGGGAAAAGTATAATAAAGGGGGAGGGGCTATAAAAAGGAAGGGCTGTTTGAGGGAGGTGGTGGTCAAAGACAAAGTACTGTAGCAAAAAGGGAAAAGGAAAGAAAAAAATATAACTTGGGGAAAATAAGATGGTGCGAAATAAAGAATTAGTAATTTTAATTGTGAATGTGAATGTGATGAACTCTTCCATCAAATGGAAGCTGATAGCAAACTAGATTAAAAGCCAGAATCCTACAATATGCTGTTTATAAGAATCTCTTCCCTATATCAATTCAGCCTTCTCAATAGCTCCTAGAGGACAGCTTAGTCATTCCATCTGATATCCCTAATTTTTAGTGGATTATTTCATCCTCAAATATTTTAGTTGTGTCTCTTTGTGACTCCATAGACCTTCTATCTTCTGAAGTTCAAGTTCATTTTTATTGCTTCTATGACACTATCCCTATCATTTGGCTACTATAAAGTCTGTCTTGTTATTGATGATCAACTTATTGATGGGTACAGGATTTCTCAGCATTTATTGCTAAGATTCTTCTAAAGGAAATTGTGCCTTGGTTTAGTCTTCCAGAATGAACTGACTTTGATAGGGCAACCCATTTTACTGATACTATAATTTCTCAACTTATACTTGTGTCTTGGGATAACTCTCAGATTTCATACCCCTATTAGACTCATAGTTTCTGGTCAATTGAACATATGAACAAACAACTTAAAATTCTTGTTGGCAAGTTATGTTGTGAAATTCACCTGAAGTGGCCAGAAGTATTTCCCCTTGCTTTGTTTCATCTGTAGACCTTTGTTTCATGATGTAGACCTAAAGAGAACTGCATCACTCTCCTTCTGAAATGCTATTTTGTCATCCCCCCCTTAAGGTAAAACCCTGGTATACATCTTTGTTAGGAGGAGATACATCTGCTACCTTTTATATATCTAGGTACTGTAATACAGACAAAAAAATCCATGAAGCAGGGATTACAGTACAGATCAGTCCTTTAGACTTTTTGCTCCATGACTTCCATCCTGATGACAAAGTTTACACAAATTTCTAGTGAACCAGCTAAACTCAACTTGCCTTGGAAGATCCATTCCAAAAGACTACTGACCACTCATACTGATTTATTGAATGTATACTGCAGTTCTGCTTTGTCATTTTAATTTTAGTATGATTGTCTGGTTTTCTCCTTTTCAGCTCTATTCTTTCAAGATGATTAGCAATAAATAATACTATCATTAGACTTCGTGCTTAGGTAGAACATATACTAAGCCAAAAACATTGGGCATATACCATCAGCTTCATTAGAGCAGTACTGTCTTGTGGGTGTCTATTCCTGTGCAGGCAAATGAAATCATGCTACAATTTGCAAATTAGAGTGGATACAGATTACCTAATCAGTCATTTGCATTTTTTTTGTAAACTGAAATTATTAGTACCAATTTGAATCCATCTAATTGGGCACAACTGGTGAAAATGACATTGCAACATGTCAAGAATTTGCAAGTTTAACACTTCATCTTCAGTGACTTTCAAGTATTGAGTTTCCCCAATCTCATTTCACTGAAGTTGAAAAGCTACCTTAAGACATAATTCAAGTCATTACTCAGATATTCAGTGCTATCTCCTCTTTAATACAGAGGCTAATTATTTAGCAAAGGGCTGTCCTGAAGAACTTTTTGGTCTTAGAAGAGCCTGTGCTCTTATTAATCAATCCTGTTGTTCTTACAAAATTGTTTAGGGAAAAATTGTTAACAAATATCCTTGAGTTCCAATGTTCTATGAATGATAACAACTTAATTTTGGCAGAAACTCATGGAGCACTCATAGTTCATGGTGAAATCTCCAGGCTAGGAGAAGGTATATGGTCTACTCTAATTAAATTTGCTCTTTTGGACAAAACTGTTGTCTTCCTTATAGTAACAGGGTTTTCTTAAAACTGATTCCTAGAGATTATGATATTGACCAAGAAGTATCTTTGCAAGGATGAATTGTCCTTTAATCCTGCGTTTTTTGGCTTTTGTAACTATTGCTTCAGTTTTACTAATCATTATAGAGTGATAGGGAACAGCTAGGTGTAGTGCAGAACTTTTTCTACTTTTGCTACTTGTGACACCTTTTTGCCTGAGAAATTTTTAATGTGATACCAGGTATATAGATATATAAAAAGACATACAAATAAAAAATAATAAATCATAATTTCATGACCCCCCACATTCATTTATGAGTCTCCATATGGAATCATGAACCACAGTTTAAGAAACTGGGACATAGTGGATAGAACACTGGGCTTGGAATCAGGGAGCCCTGACTGGCCTTAGACACTTCTAGGTTTGTAACATTGGGCAAGTCACTTAATCTTGTGTCTTCATTTTAATTCCTCATTTATAAAATGAAGTGGAGCATCTTTGCCAAGAAAACCCCAAATGGGGCTACAAAGAATCAGGTAGGATTGAATGATTGAACAAAAACAATGTGAAGTGAAAGATCAATTTTTTTTCGACTATACTTTGTTATTTGAGAAAGACTAAATGATTAATGGGAGGCATGGCCTCTCAAGAATCAAAGGAGGTGAATTGTGAAATTTAAAATTGATTTTTAAATCCATTTTAAAGACTTAATCAAGCCTGCATAGATTTAATATTTTCCTTCCTGTATTTATCTAAATATGTTACTCATACAAGTGTACTCAGATAACTGGGTCATTTCTTATGACTTGTGCCTTCAACAGTATAACTTACTCATCGCCTGCATTCTGGAGGAACTTATCTAAAAGTTATTCTCATCATTCTAAATTATTGTAACCTCTTCAAACCAATCAAATCTCATTACGTGCATATTTCTCTCATGACCTGAGAACTGATCTCATTTCTCAAGGATGTTGTCATAGGGAGAAGTGAGATCATATTGATTCCACTTCCTCATCGAAATGTCTACCAACTGGGATTGTTTTACCTTTGTCTTCTTACCCGAATCCCACATTTTATTTATGATTAAGGGCATTTCAGAAGAGGAGGTCCAAACAATCATAATCTCAAATTGACAGAGGATTAGAAAAACAAACAACTTTTTGGCCAATCAGAAGAAGACACTGATGTTGCTGGAGATTTTGCTCTGTCATCCTATGAACCACCATAAAAGACTCTGCTGTCCCTCACTGAGTGTCTGAAAAGTCACTGACTCCCATTTATTTATTTAGTTAATAAATCGATCATGCTTGAATCTGCTGTCTCAGTCTACTTTTATTTCCACTGTGACAGTAGTTTGTTTTCCCCAATGTCTATCACCAGTGTTCCAGTTCTGTTTAACCAGTTAACAATTAGGCTGGACAAATGGATATTTACTAGGAAGATATAACAATAACAGAAGTTACAAAACATTACCCCAACATGTAATGGAAGGATCCAGCTCCTCATGTCAGAATATTTATAGTAATTCTGTTTTTGAACCACATACTATGTGGGAAAAGGGGATTTTTTTTTTTTTTTTTTGGAATGAATGCTGGATTAGAATCAAGAATGTTAGCTGGATAGGACATTTGTAGTCTTCTCCTTGGTTCTGTTCAAGTGAGAGTTATATTGAGTATCTTTCCTTCCCGGGACTGATATGTAGTCTGTGAATAATATGGGCTTCTGTTCTGTTCCTTCCTGCTCTTAAGTGAAGTGGTATTGGAGATTGCTATGTACTAAAGTACTTTGAAAGATTGGAGTCCTGATTGACAGCTAGCTCTAGTCCCAGTGGCCATCTAAGTCCAGTGTGCCAGCCCAAACCTGGGTCCTAGGATTTAATCTCTGCATCCAAGAAGCCTGGCCCTTTAAGCAAGGAAATGACTCTTTCCACTGTCTATGCTAAATTCAGATGTGAACTTAGTGGGTCAAATGCATTGTGGCAAGTGGGTTAAATATGAGCCCCCCTTCCAATGGATTAAATTCATATAGGAAAGAATGTATCCCAAAGTCTTGAGGGTAAATGCTTTGTAATTTCTGTCATTTCTATATTATCCCAATAAACATTAATTTATTAAAGCTAATTGTTTTTAGTTGGTTAAATGGAATTAGAAAACTAATTGGTGGTGATGGATATTGTGGAAAACAAACTGCAAAAATAGTCTATAAGTTAATAGCATTAGAGAAGGAATACCTTGACCCCCAGGGGTATTTCTAGAAACCCTGAGGGGAAAATTAGCTTTTTTCTATGTCTTTGACAGTAGGGAGTTGGGAGGAGGATTCCAGGCTCTATAGAGGCTAGATAAGGTCCAGAGAATAAAAATAGTAAATGGGTGGGAGTTCAAATTTGTGTAGTCTTGTCAGATGTTGTCTGGCTCTTGGACTTTAGCCATTTTGTTGCTTTATCTTGAATTTGTGTGCACAATTTTTACCTCTTTCATCTTTTTCCCCATTAAATTTGCAATTAAGTGACTGGCCCAAGGTCACACAGCTAGGAAGTGCTAAGTATTAAGTGTCTGAGATTGGATTTGAACTCGGGTCTTCCTGACTTCAGCACCATCTAGCTGCCCCCTCTTTCATTCTTATTAAGATAGAACTACTAGTATTTGAGGGTTATTGGGGAAGCTATATTTATAAAAATTCTACTCCATGTGCTTGCACATCCAAAGTGATATTTGGAGGCCAAGTATTTTTTATTAAAATTTCATTTGTGGCTTGAAACCTTCTCTTCCCTCCCCTCCCCCATCCTCAAATGGAAAAACAGTAATTTGTGGGTGATGTTACTAAATAAAAGACTTAAACTTATCAGGTGAGATGTCAGAAAGACATCTGGGAAAATCAGTCAGGGGTCTGATGCACAGAGTAACCTCATAAGGTAGGAGGCCAGGAAAGTTATCTAAAAGTCATTCTATTTGTAGAAGGATGATCAGGGACATTCTATTTGTAGAAGAATTCCATGAAGACCATAAAGCAAACTAATTGAAATTTTATTAATTCATTAAAATCATGCACAAATTATTTAACAAGATTAAAAAGATAATTATTTTATACAAATTTCTCCAAATTTCTAATTACCACTTGTCAAATGCAAATATAAAGGAGTAGTTCTTGAAGTAATGAAATCAGAAGAAATACAACATTTTATATTTCCGCAAACTCCTAGAAAATACTAATTGTTTGGAGCAGCTGAGATGAGTTTATTAACATTCAATACTCAATTTTTTTATTTCAGATTTTTAAATGGGCTTTTAAAAATATGATCAGCTATTCCTTAATTTTTTAAAAATTGTAACAAATACAACAAAAACAAATACTTCTTTCTTTCAATGTAAAACAAAAAACAAACAAGACCAGTCCCAAATTTTACCAAAGAAAACATTTCAAATGTGATTTTGTTATACAGCAGGTTATTGGATTTTTATTTGTTCAGATTTCAGGTTTCCTAAATGTACATGCTACTAAGCAAGGTTAAAACTGGTAAATCTGACCAATTTTCAAATTTAGCACACTCCTACAAGAGTCATCAACTACTTTAGAAGTTACTGTTTATTTCATTGAAGTAACCATTCTAATCAAGCCCAGCTCTATTTGAAATGTAGCATGTGAATATTTAGAATTTTAAAAAATTAGATACCATTTAAGGAAACATATCACAAAAAATAGTAAGAATTTTAAGTTTACAGGTAACTCAGAAAACATCTTTTACATGCTAAATTTGGTTCCTAAATGTACTTATTTACTATGGATAAGATAATTTTATTTTCTTTATCCTTCCTTATTTCAAAAAATACATATAAAACAATATTTATATGGTGTGGAGTCTTGCCTAAAGTTTTCATTCCTTTCTACATTTTGATTGTAGAGCTGGTTCATAAATAAATTTTCGAAACATCTTTAAATAATGGAAATAGCTGAGAAGTAGGCAAATGAAGATCAAAAATGCCAGGAACAACATGATCAATAAAACCAGAACAGGATCTGTTCTGAAAAAGAAAAGCAAAATGATTAAAAAAAATTACTTGTTATGCCTGATTTTATTTTATTTTATTTTATTTATTTATTTGGTTTTTTTTTTGCCTGATTTTATTTTTACTGTTTTTTATTTCTGGGCAAAAAACAAGGGCAAAACAACTTGAAACAGGCAAAACCTGTTTCTGAAACAGGAACATTTCAGAGAGCTCTGTGTCTATCTCTGTCTTGACTTCTCAATTTCTTTCTTTCCTTCTTTCTCTCTTCCTTCCTCCTTTCCTTCATTTTTTCTTTCTTTCCTTCCTATAGTACATGAGGAACATATAACTATGCTTGCCTAATTGATATCCTACATTTCTTCTGCATATGCTTTGGATTTGAATTTTCTAATCCCTTTGTAAGCATTCAACAACTGTTTTTCTCCTGCAGTATATCTTAAGCCTCACAGATGAATTTTTTTGGCAGCACATAGCACAAACCTATATGCTTCCAACCAATTAACAAATATCTTTTGTTTCTATGATGACTAGAACTTCATGAACTGCCATTCACATTTTTCATTTATAGCACTCAAATAGAAATGTTCCTAGGCAATTAATTGTAAGGCAAACATTATTATTGCATTTCTTTAAACATTGATTGTATTGGCTGATTAAATTATAGAATCTTAAGGAGTATTAAGGATTTTTAGAAATTCTCTAGTCCAACTCCTTAAACAATAGTGATCTCAATCCTGGACCATTGTTTCCAATACCCAAAGAATTAAGTTAAATAGCAGGTTATGTGTACATGCTATCACTGGAGGGCAGCAGAGATATAGAAACAATCCAGTAGTGAATGCACACAGGTTGGTTGACTGGAGAAGTTATTTAAATTTAAAGGGAAAAGAGAGATCATTTAGTTCAATCTTTTTGTTTTATAGATGAGAGAATTATCTCTAAAGAAACTAAGAGACTCATTTCTAGGTTATAAAAGTAGTATGTAAACCAGAGGTTCCTTGACACTGATTCAATAATTTAATGAACTAATATAGTGTTTAAAAAAATACAGTGATAATGTTATCTTGGAAAATTCTTAATTTTCTATTTGAGAACTATAGATAGCAAATCTAAACAAAAGGGTAACCTTTTATAAAATTATAAATTGCCCAGATTAACAGAAGAGGAAATAGAATACTTATATAATCTTATTTTAGAAAAAAGAACTTAAGCCATAAAGAAGTGGATTCTATCAAGAATTTGAAAAACAATTAATTCCAACACTACATAAATTATTTGGAAAAATAGGCAAAGAAGGAGTTTTTCTTTTATGACACAAATATGATGCTGAAATCTAAACTAGGAAGAGCAAAAATAGAAAAAGAAAATTACAGACCAATCACTAAAGTGAATTGAGCAGAACTGAGGAGAACATTGTACATAGTAATAACAATATTTATTATATGATAAATAACTGAGAATTAATTATTCTCAGCAATATGATTTTCCAAAACAACCCTAAAGGACTCATGATGAAAAATGCTATCTGCTTCCAGATGAAAGAAGTTATGAATAATGTTAAATAATGCTTCAGTCTGCACTCAAGACTCCAACTTTCTTTTTTTTTTTTTTAACTTTTATTGCAACAGTTAATATGAAAGTATGTTTAATTGCATAATGTACATTTAATAATATACATTGTATAATATAAATGTATAATGGATATCACATTTCTTGCCTTCATAGTGGATGGGTTGAAGAGAGGTTAGAAAGGGAAAGAACTCAAAAAAAGGATAAAAGTTTAAAATATTTAGTTGAGCTTGCTAGGGTTTACTTCTGGTGTGGAGGTTGGACCTAATGATTTCTAAAGGCCTGTCAAACTTCTAAATATAATTATATGGTATTTTTATTTATAGAATTCAGTTCAGGCAATTTAATTAAAGAAAACTTTATTAGGCTGCCTGAAGCAACAAGGATTATGCTATACAAGTCAGATAGCTGCTATCACCTTGACTATTATTCCCCCTTAGAATCTAGGGGAGGGAAAACAGTACTCTAAATCTGAAGGGCTTGGGATTGCAGTCTCTCCAGTTTGGGGTCTCTCCCCTGTTTTCCCTCCCCTCGTCCCTCAGCACCAGCTTTGTCATTCTGATCTTTACAGTTATCATGGAGGAAGGAGAATCATCCATGTGGAAAGGCAGCCAACCTTGGCCTCCTCAATAATGGTAACCAGTGGAGGCTGGGGAAAAAAGTTCTCAACACAACAGTCCTTGGCAGTGTCAGATTGCTCAAAATGGAAAAAAGGAAAAGATTAATGGAAGCCATATTAAAGAAGAAACCTTACCATCTGCTTTGCTCTAGATGCCTAAAAGATCTTGGGACCTTTTTATCTGGTACGTACGTAGTCTCCTACTTTAGATTATGAACTCCGTGAGAACAATGAGTCTTGCTTTTCTATATTTATCACCATCACTTTGCAATGCAAGTGCTTAATATTAAAATAAAAGTAGCAAGTAGAAGAATTGCAATTCAAATGCATATTTTCTGACTACAAATTCAGTGCATTTTTTCCTGTACCAAAGTTATGTCTCGCTCTCTGTGGCTAGAGAAATTATAGATCATAACATTTTGCTCCTCAAAATCTAAGGATAGAAGAGGGACAGAATCCAGAGGGACCAATTGAGGTAACACATATTACTTGAAAACACTAAGTATTAGTGACTTGAGACACTAAATAAAATGTGCTTCCTTCATAAAGGACTTAAGAGAGACAGAGACAAAGAAAGAGAGATAGACAGTCAGCGAAAGATAGATCTGAGAATGCACATCATTTATCAGTGTTTGATATGAATGGTCAAATCAGAAGTAGAGAATTTTGGGGTCTAGAAACCCGGAATCATGAGTAGGTAGGGATGAAGTCTATGTCCAAAGTCAAGGCTCAAATAGGAGAGTCATGTTATAGGCAATTAAGTGGAACAGGGGTCAAGTTTTGAACTATTTCTGCCTCTTTTTGTTGAAGTGGTAGAAATCTCCTGATTGGCTCCAGCTTATCATAGTTATATTCTACATATACCCTTTGGGCATATGCAGTTTACGTTATATTCTTGACCACTTGTTGTATTTTCTTCATTATTTGCTCCCTTAGCAGTGAGGGCTAGGGAGGGAGCTTTTCCTTTTCATTGTAAATGGTAGTACTAGTGGGCATCTTTGCATCTATGTCCCAGTCTTCTGACAAGAGGCTAGCTTCTTGTTCTGTAAGTACAAATGCAGTGCTGTAGCATTGGGGGCAGGGAGGGAAAGGGGGGAGCCTTTTTTTAAGGATGTCTTTAGACATGGTCACAGTCATATTAATCCTCAGAATAATAGTGGAGAGGAGTTGGTGGAAGGTGAAAGATACTCTCACATTTGCCAGTTCAAGATCCAGTCTAAATAAAATTCCTTTAAGCCAAAGGATAGAATAGGACATTATCCAGAGGGATAAACATTGGAACATAATATAACACTAATAAGACTGACCTTGAAATGAGCAAGTCCAGCGAAAAAGGAAGTTGGGTCATTTGGGAAAGACTTGAGTCACTTTCAAGCACATGTCAGGAGGTAAAGGTCAGAACCAGATTAATCCTTGGAATCAGGATGTCTGGGTTGGTGGATCATGTGAGCTCTAGAGTTCTGAATAGGGCTAAAGTCAATTGAGGGTTGTCATTAAACCCAGGATCAAAATGGTGAGCTCCTGGGAATGGAGGACCACAAGAATGCCTAAGGAGCATCAAAAAAGCTCAGGTTGGTAACAGATTAGGTCAATGTTTTCATATAAATTGCTGGTGGGATTGAATCTGTGAGTGGATACTATACTTTTAAACTTGATAGACAAAAAAGAAAGAAAGAAAGTAGAAAGAAAGGAAGAAAAAATAAATTAAGAAATTCAGAGACAGTCAGAGATGAGATCTTATTCAAATAAATAAGATTCAGATAGGTAATGAGTATCCTTTGATAGCAAATGGAGAAAGGCAAATAGCTGTGGACAATCGTTTCAATGACTTTTGAACTATCTCTAGCTTTTAAAAAAAAATTGGGGCATGAGCTAAATATGTCAGCTGAGATATAGAAAACTCTTTATCAGAGGAGCTGCATAAGACCTGAAAACATGAAATTAATCCATAACATCCATCACAAATAGTTGTCTGAACTATTCCAGTGATGAGCTCACCACTTCTCAAGTCGATCATTCCATTTTTTGGTAAGCCCTAATTTTAGCAAGTTCATTTTTCTATGCTTCCTTGGCAACTTTCTGCCCATTGGTTCCAGTTCTGCTTTCTGCAGTTCCCGAATGAGTTTATTCCCTTTCCTATAGTTCTTCAGCTATTTGGAAGGCACTCTCTTACTTTCTCTTTCCTAAGATAATGATTTCTAGTTCCTTAAATGCATTTTCATATGATATTGTTTTGAGTTGTCCTCTGGATGCACTCCAGCTTTTTCCTTTAAAAATATGGCATCTAGAATTGTACACAGTAGTCAAACCTATTCAGTACAGGGATGATTGTCTAACTCTTCTGAGTATTGTACTTTTATCAATTTAACTTAAAATAACATTGGGCAATTTAATGCTGTAATGCTTTGGGCAGCCACATTGCAATTTAAGATTGATATTAAGTTTATATAAACCCCACACATTTTCCTCTATTGAATGACCATTTATGCATATCTCCTTTATCCTATAGATACACAGTGGATTTTGTATAGGGTTCAACATTAGTTTCTTCTAAATTTCATCTTAGTTAGATGCAATTTAAAATTCTTGCTAGTCGAAAAGTTTTTTGGGCAGGAACTAGTTACACTGTCCAGCTCTTAGGGTAAATTGCACAAAGCTCTTTTAGCCAAAACAGTTTTCTTGCTGTTCTTTCTCTGAGATTACATGTCAGCCATCCCTTCCTCTTCATATACATAAGATCCCTCATTTTCTTCAAAGATCGGTTTCCAGTGGCCACCTCCTATATAAAGCCATCCTTATTTCCTCAAGTGCTAGTGCTCTTTTCCCCAAAATTATTTTGTATGCATTTTATATTTCATTTTTTATGTCCATGTTGGGGCTATTTGTTCCATCTTCCTCTACCCTTAGAATGTAAATTTTTTGACAACAGGGGCTGTTTGACTTCATATCTCTAGTGCTTGTTGAAACAAATCATTGAAAATAGGAGCAAGTTTCTGTTGCAGATGTTATTTTCTATTCTTTCAATAAGAGGATAATTCTATGTTAAAGCTCAGTGCTTACATCTTGGTAATAGAAGTTTTGTATTGTCTTAAGGACTGACAGAGTTTTTTCCTCTGAATTCAAAACCAACCTTGGGCAGTATAGACCATAATTTGAGCTACCAAAATTAACTACATCTCCCTTTTGTGTTGACTTCCTTAAAATGTAGGTACAGGGTTCTAGAAGGCTTGAGGGAATATCAAATTTAAAATGATAAAAAGTGACATTAGGTCCTAGCAGTCTGTAAGGGGATTATATTTTCAGTTAAACAAGATAATTTTTGTGTGACCTTTAAAATTTCCCTGACCAGATATTTGCCTTTGTTTCTCATCTGTAAAAAATGAGAGGTTTATATAAATTAAATTCTCAAAATTCTTTTCCCATTAAAAAACCCCCCAAAACTTTGATTTGAATATTATAAATATTTCATCTTAAAAGTACCAAGACTAAATGATACATCAGTTTCTCCTACCTTATTCAGATCTAAGTTATATATTATGATAGAGGGATATTCTTGTGACATTAATTTTTGAGTGTTCTAGATGGGGTCCTTTGTAGTCAGGTGGGTCATAGGGAGAGACATTGACAGAAGGCTTAAGTGAGTTTTTGTTGTAATGGACTCTACCAGGTTGAATTCTCAAGCTCTTCCTTGAAGCAAGCAGGAAGGAGCAGTGATTCTTTAACTAGACCTTTTGTTCTTGAGTGGGCCTTTTGTTCCATGTCAAATTCCTTGCTTTGACAAAATTATCATGACCTAATATTACTGTGTCCAATTAGAGATCATGATGTCAACCCCGAGGTTATTTTTCTGGTATAAAAGAACCTACTTGTTCTTTCCAGGTTCTTTAGAAAGAGTTCACCTTATGGCAACAAGTTCTGTAGGAACTTTACCTGCCTTATGCTAGTTAATTAGAAATTTATCTCTCTTATGGCATTTTTCTCTTTGTTAATGGATTTAGCTGTATCTTTCCCCCTTGTTAATCCCTAAAAATTCCTGTTGGAAATTAGTCCTCTGTCAGCAGTGTGATAAAATCTTTGATTCTTGATTTGGAGATGGTGTAAGCATAACATTTATTTTGAGACATTTTGCAATTCAGGCTTACAACCCCAATATATTTTTTAACACCCAAGTCCCAACATTCTCTTCAGTTGGGCAGTAATATTGTCACTGATCCTTCCTTAACAGAGAATGCCTTAAATGGATGGTAACACCCCATGAATCCACATCACCCTCTTAGAACCATGGAAATGTATTGTCTTCATGTTCCCAAACTTTCTGAGTTAGAAAGGCTGGTACATTAATTAGTACAGATAAAAAAATATTTAACTATTGAAATTCATAGCTTTGATGATACCAGTTTCAGTGCTTGCAGTGGGAAGAAAAATTTCCTAGCTCAACTTAGCCCTCCAAATCA
>JAJPUD010002364.1:68860-80797 GCA_023553655.1 Myrmecobius fasciatus
ATTTATTGATGTATTTAGTGATATCTAAAAATCACAAATATTATGATTGCAGTGGGAAGAAAAATTTCCCCATACATACAAATCTTATTCCTATTTATTTTTCATTATATAATACAGTAAGCTGCCTTTTTGATAATAAGGATTAGATAAGGTAGAACCTTAAAAAAACAGATTGTTTCTTCACTTCCTTCTCACTTTTTTTGGTACTCAGTAAGGAGATCTAGTATGTTCTTAATAATTTCCCCAATCAATCCCCATTGATTTCTTACTTTGGAAGTATGCCGAATGTCTCAATTGCAAAGGTGGCTGTTAGTTCACAGAAACTACAAATAAAAAAAAAAATTAAACAAGAAAAACATGCTGAAAAATTCAGTTTCAATACAATCCATATTAATACAACCAAATCATTTAATGTGAGGTTAAACTCACTTAATAAGTCCCATTCTCTATAGCAGATCATGTCCTACTTTCCTTATATTGTATCTAATCCACCTGGTAGAGTTTGTTATAGTACTTACCCAGAGACATTATTAATAGTAAAATTGTAGTCAGGTGGGCCATAGAGAGAGGCATTGACAGAAGGCTTAAGTGAGTGGTGGAGAAAGAAGCCACATGGAGAATTATTGGATAGTGAAGCAGTGGAATTCTCAGGGTCTACTGCTCTGCCTTTAACTTTGATAATGAAGGGGAAAGGAGAATTAGGATGACAGTTCAAGGAAGAGGTGGTGCTTAAAGAAAGGTTTAGCATTTTCTGTTTGTCTGTTTTTAGGATAGAGAATTCCTGAGTATGAGGTGGTAGGAGATTAAAAATGTCTAAGAATTTATGGGAGGTAAATATATTATTATTTACAAAGTAACTCCAGCTTGTATATATAAATTTGAGCCCTTGACTGTGAGGGGAAGTGAGCACTCCACTTCTGGTGGAGATCAGAGATTTCAAGGAGGAGAAGGCATTTTAATTGAGCTTTAAAGGATGGGTAAAAATTCAATGGGAAAGAAAGGATAGGACATTATAAGCATAGCAAAGAAAATGAGCAAAGAGGTAGAACAGAAAAGCATTGGATGTGTTCAAGAGACAGAATATTTATCCCTTCCACATAGAAACTTTCCCCATCATGTTTTAGATTTTTTTTTTTTTTTTTTTTTTGCTTTTTGCTGAGGCAATTGGGGTTAAGTGACTTGCCCAGGATCACACAGCTAGGAAATATTAAGTGTCTGAGACCAGATTTGAACTCAGGTCTTCCTGACTTCAGGGCTGGTGCTCTATCCACTGCGCCACCTAGCTGCCCCATGTTTTAGATTTAAAGCATTAGAAATTAAAATTTGGGGGAAGTTTTGTGGAAGCTGCAGACAACATATGAAGGTCAGCAGAGAACACAGAAAAAGTTTAGAAATTCAGAAAAGCAAAAAAAATGTTTAGTATTAAATAATATCAACATTTTATCTTTTAATATTGTAATAATTCAGACTTCTTTTTTGGTAGGAAGATAGAATCAAACATTTGATGTAGGCTTTCTAGATTGTGGGGATACCCTTCTCCCATCCCTTGTGATATGGAAGGGATAGCTGCAGTCCAGATCATTAGGGACCTGTGGAAGGAAGGACATGTGGATAAAGAGATTTGGGAGGCTATAGTGGGATTTCTTCTTTTCTCTCAATACCTATTATATTTCCAATGATACCATTTATTACTTTGGAGCTTACTTGGATATCATCTTTGTGGGAATTGAACTGTTTTGAGTCTGTATATCATATTTCTCCAAGAAGAATATAATCCTCTTGAGAGTACGAAGGACAGCTTCCAACATTTAGCACATACTAATGTATTCAGCAATACTTGTTGAATTTAATTATCTCAGTCATAGTTGGCAATAGTAATGTGGCTCAACCAAACAATTGAACTTTGTCATTTGGAATTTAATTAAAGAAGAAAATTGTATGACAATTTAAAAAAAAGTGAGCATCTCTACATTTCAAGTAGTTATTCTTAAAGAAAACTTATCTCAGAGCTTATTGTGGCTTTCCTTTTGGGGATTAATTTTCTAATACTGTAGAACAGTGGTATCAAATTTGAATAGAAATGAGTGCCACTAAACAGTACATCAGGATCCTTGTGGGCTGCATGTTGGCTTAGAAAATCACATGTTAAATATTTGCCAATTATATTTTAATCTGATTAAGCCCACTTAGGAGTGTTGTGGGCCATAATATATTTGACCCTTTTGTTATAGAAAACATTTTTAAGGAAAATAAGGCAAAGAATTTTGCCTTGGGAGTGGTAGTGCTACAATTTATATAATTACATTTTTGGATTGTATACCAGTGAGTTGGATTGACTAAATATTTTACACTTCTTCTATACTCATTTGGACATTATTGAACACCTATTTCATGGGGAAGATTTAAGGCTATTTTGGGAAGGAGTAGATTTTTTTTTCTGATATTGTTATCATTACTTTTAATTCAATCCAACAAGTATTACTTTGATTCTTAACACATACTGAATTTCTGAGGAGTCGGAGATAAAAATGCAAAACAGTCCCTGATCTTGGTAAGGCATGAGTAGCAATAGTAAAAATAGCTGTAACATTCAAGGATAGAAGAAAGTGTAGAGAGTAAATGGGAAACTTGAACATTTTATTGTTGGTTTCTTTTTTTTTTTCATCCTGCTTTTATACTTCTTTCTGAACTCAAAGAAAGATGTTCCTTTTCCACTCTGAAGCAAACCTTTCTACATTATACTCTGGATCCCATTTTTTAATTATATTTCTCTGGTTCTCCTCCATCCTCAGTTTTCTCTTGTGCCTTTCAATATTCTCAGCTTTTCTCACCTTAAAAATATTGCTTGACCTTATTGATCCTATTTTCTTTCTCATTTTAAATAAATGACTGACACTTTGTTGACTTTTTAAAAATAATGGCTTGTCGTTACTATTATTGCTGGAAGGCTTTTAACTATTAAATTATGGTAATACAAAAGTTTCCATATACCTGTAGTTTGGATCAACGATCTTAGCCCGGAACACATAAAAACCAATTTGGTGAGTTTTCCAAGTTATTTTATTTTTATTGGAAGAGTTGATAATCTCATATGGTTGTGATAGGTCTCCAGGTTTTCCAGTAGAAATTGAAAAGCAATGTTTATAATTCTAAATAGATAAAAAAAATAGAAATATTAAGATCATTTGCTGATTTTAGAAAAAAATCTTTCACTACATTCTGGGGTGTGTTTTAGTAAATTCTTAACAACTATATCTCTGGGGGAGAAAAAGCATAAATGACAAACTTTTAAATATAATTTGAATTTTTAACAGTTTTTTATTAATATTGTTATCATTTTATTCATCATTTTATTAAGTCCAGAAATCAACAAAAAAAAATCTAGACCTGATTTGTCATTTTTTGGGGGCCCCACATTTGTCAATTGCATTTGTAATTGTAATATGTAAATATTCATACTGTCAATTTACCAATAGGCTCTTTTAAGCTGGCTCAAATTGGCTCCAACTCACCCTTGACTATATTCCTATTCTGCTGCCTTATTGTAACGTGGAGAATACCTTGGATTCCTGAAACTTTGTGAATGAAGTAGAAGCTCTAACAAGTTCTACAATTCTGGAAAAGCTTCAAGTATGGGCTTGGCAGTGGAGAGTATTGTCTGAGGACTGGATTAACTAAGTGTGGACAGGCTCATTACAAAGAACTTGGCTACTGTTTGTAGATTTGCTAACTGGTTGGTAACAAATGATTTGGCAACTGACAATTTACAAACTGAATAAAAATAGGCAGAGAAGGAAATATCAAGGCTATCCTTTAGATATTTTTGTTCTATTGGCTATATCAGAGAAGCCTGTATGAGAAACTAGTTGGGGAAAAAAAAAGATTGTTCTTAGACATGTTGAATCTAACAACCTAACATGAGTTTTAGTTCAGGATATCTCCTGAAAAATACCTTCTAAGCTCTTAGAGGGGGTGCAATCTTAATGAATCAGGAAACCTTTATTAAGTACTGACTATGTGCTAAGCACTGTGCTAAGTCTTGGACAGATAATAAAGAATCCTGCCATCAAGGAATTTACATTCTAATGGAGGGGAGAATACATATATAACAGGTACACCGAAAGTAGATGGAAAGTAGATTAAGAAGAAAGAGGAAAAGGAGTTGAGGTGATTGAAAGAGGACATCTGCAGAAGACATTAAAGGAAGGCAAAGATTCTAAGAGGTAGAAGTGAGCAGAAGGTCTTCCAGGCATGGTGAATAGCTATTATAAAGGCATAAATGGGTGACAGGTTGTGGGGGAGCAGCATGTAGACCAATATGGCTAGACTACAGAGACTTCCTTTTCCAAGTCTTGCTCTCTAACTATAATAACATGTCACCTAATAATAGTAATAACATGGCTCAATAACCTCTGGAATGGCAAAGCATTTTAAAGAATATGATTGTAGCTTAAAAATATTTATGCTTTTTGTTATTTATCAAACTTTATATCTCAGAAATTTTATAAACCTCTAATTTAAAGTATTCTGATTTTTAATAAACAATGTACAATTCTGATTTTTCTTACATTAGGGCCCCAGACTTTCTCTATGGGGAGATCTTTATTTTCTTTTATCATTTTTTTCCATGTCTGTGCTTCATTCACGCAGCCAGCCTGTTAAAAAGAGGCAAAGTCAAGATGATTTATTTTGCTGAAAGAGTATCAGAAATCTTGGCCCTAGTTCACACTATTATGGTACTTGCACAATTTGCAAGGAGGGATGTTGCCATCATTGCTCTCATACTAATGTCAAAGAATGACCTTGCTTTCTGGGGAAAGAAGGAATGCCACCAAAATCATTATCAAGAATTAACTTCCTTCCCATTTTTGGGGAAAAAAGAGGTATTTTCCCCTTCTTGTCTCTCTAAAAATTAAGTGGAAAAGATGAATTACATTACATAATTTGACCAACAGACTGAATTTACAGGAGAAACCATTCTCTGATATTAGTTGTGTTTAGATGAACATCTGGATAAGTTATTACCAATCTAATTTTAAAAAGTCAATTCCATGAAAAGAAACATAACTAGCTACTCATTATAGAGTGAACAAAACAAATAGCTAACAGTTTTGACTCTAAGAGGGTTTTAGTTTGCACATCAAAAGTCATATTTATACAGAATTGCAACCTAGGGCATTTAGGAAGCATATGGAGTGCAGGGCCTGGAGTCAGGAAGATTCCTCAGGCATCTATTTGTTTTAGGACCCTGAGCAAGTCTCACAGCCCTGTTAGCTTCAGTTTCCTTATCTGCAAAATGAATTGGAAAACATTTCAGTATCTTTGTTGAGAAAACCCCAAGTGAGGTTATGAAGAGTCAGACATGATTGGAAAAGGACAGTACAAAGAAGCCAATCATTTGTCCTTTCCCACCACCCTCATTTCTGAGGGAAATAGAATAGAATGAAATAAGATAGAATGAAAAAAAAATGTAGAAGGCTCCTTCTCAAGAGCCCCCTAGAAACTTAGTGATACCCAAAAGTCCCATGCATTCTTAAATCAATTTAAGTGAGAGAAAGAACATATTTAGGAATTATGATAGGACCTTATGAGCTGTGTTTGTAGGTGACTATATAGTGGGATTTGAATAGTACTTGAAATATTTCTTCCATCTCCAAATAAATCCATTATTAGCATCCCACAGTACATAAAACCCTACTATCATAGTCTGAACTTTGGGTTAAAATATTATGTCTCTCAAAATGTAAATATTCCTGTGAGAGGTAAGACATTAAGGAGTCATTAGGTTTTTATTGTTGCTAATGAGATAGGACAACCTGAGTTCCTACTTTGTGTGTCCCTGGGAAAGTAATTTACTCATTTATAAAATGGAGGTGTTAACAGCAACTAGCTCTCAGGGTTTCTGTGAGGTTAAAATAAGAAAATATTTACTAAGGTGCTAGCTATTATTAATATTTTAACATTTTAGTATGAGAAGATTGCTAGACTAGACTGCTTTTAGCTATCATTTTGGAAAATAAGATAATCTATTAAGATATAGTGAAGTTAAGCTTTTAAATCAAGCAAATCAAATCAAATTGAGAACTACCTTGAGCAAGATCATGTTATGGGTTAGGTCTGATTCAGCCAGTCCTTGGTATTGATTCAAGTTTTGATATTGGAATGAAATGAGACACTTTTAGGTCATTAAAAAGTTAACAGAATGACATCTACCTAGCCATATCAAAAGGATATTCTGCAAGAATAGGCACTGAGGACAACTTGCCTTTATTCAGGTCCAGAAAGCTTCCTTGTCAATTAACCATTGTGATCCAAATCCATTCTACCTCCTTCCCTGCCTAGGTCTTCATGATTGCTTTAAATTCAGGTAATAAATAACATTAAGGAACATCAAGAATCTGAACTCTCAGTTTTCTGAGCCAACCAAGCCTGAAGTTGGAAATTTGTAATCTAAGGACTGGACCTAGAGAGTCCAGAAATAGACTGGGTCCAGAGAAGAAATAGAAACAACTGGACTACTACACTTCCTAGGATTTGGAAAATTAAGACTTCATTATAGCATGGGTAGAGTTAGAAGGAGTAATTTAGAAAATGGATAAAAATAGTCAACATTGCAAGGAACCTTACCTTCTATCACCCATATGTCACTAGACTATTCCTTTTTCATACCTGTCAGAGAAGTAGCAATCGAACTGGATACTTCTAGGGCTGAACCCTTTCTTTCCCAAACCATCTTACATAAAGCTAGACATAAATCTGGCCACTAATATCTGAGTAAATTTTAGACATGATATATTAGATATTGTCTATGGGACATCTAGATGATTTGGTAACATAAATAATTTGTCATATGCTGTGCTCATGTGGACCTTAATTGAAATTCTAGATGTTTGTCATATTAGGTGAGAATACAGGTGGGACTTAATATAACAGAATTGTGGCACTTGCTTATTTGCCAATAACCTTATGCATTAAAACCCTCTGGAACTCAAAGTTTCATTATTATATGAACTGGCAGATTTAATTGATAAAATGATGAATCTAACTAACACCTCTTCCCCCCCCAAATCCCTTGCTTTTTCTTTATAGCAGAAATTTTGCTGTAGGAAAATCCAATTCATTTCCTCACCCTCAAATTGCTTAATTCTAATTTTTTTTCCTTTCTTAAAAATTGGGTCTCACACTTTTCAGGAGTATAGAATTAGATGCTCTACTAACAGGCTCTTGTTGTTTGTCCTTTGTTCTCAAAGAGGACTATAACATCAGGGAGGTGATGCCATGACATGCAAGTGAATTGGATTTAAGTGAGAGCTGCGCAAGGTCACCGGTCTCACTTTCCCCTCCTGAGCTATCTAGATCCAGTGGCAAAATACAGATCAAAGACGACTGGAGATGGCCCTGAATTAAATGGGAGACCTTGGTCTTTTTAAGCTAAGGTCTTCAACAGTTCTTAGTTTGAATGAGGATGATTAGCAAAGCACTTTTGGCCCACTCTTGTGTCCAACTTGACTGGTTTGCCCCTCATGCAGCATGATGGCTCCTTGCTCCTAGGAGCACTCCACAATGATGCCAAATATGGTGCATGCAGCCAATTGATTTCATTCACTATACCACAGAACTCTTGAGCTCAAATGATCTACTAGTCTCAATCTTCTGGTTAGCAGGGATTACGGTCATGAGCCACCACCCATGTTCAAAATATGTTATAAACTTAAAAAGGGAGAAACTACATAACTAAATGCCATACAAATGAAAAAAAACTTACACTGTGCATGGATAAGGTATAGCTAAAATCGATTCTTTCAAATATCTCCCAGATAATAAAATTTACTTCAATATCTTCAATGAATTGGTTACCATCATATCTGAAAGAAATAATCATAAGAACTTAATGCTTAGTAATGTCAACTTTGGGGTAGTTGGGTTTCTCCAACTCTCATCAGTTCTAGGTAACACATCTTATGAGGCAGAAATCTCAGAATATACATCAGTGGCTATTGGGGAAAAACTTGTGTGATTGTGTATAATGATTAGATTGTGTCATGGAAAATTCTGGGACAAAGGAAAGAGAAAAGTGTGGCATTCAAGTGGTGGATAAACTTTTATCTTGTAGAGACATGTGGTCAGCGTCAGTATCTTTGGACATGAACATGCTTCCTTAGTTCTTTCCAGATTAACTGTGAGATCAACTGTAGAGACACTACCCCTCACACCTGTTATTTTTCTTCTAACCAAACCAAAGAGAATCAGTAAACTGCTCTTTTCTAAACCAAAGTAGAAAGTCCTTCCTAATCCCTCTTACAGCAGTCTATTCCACTTTTGGACATATCTAATTGTTCGGAAATTTTTCCTGATATCAAGAAAAGATTGGCTTTTTTCCCCTAAATTCTACTCATTATTTCTAGCTCTGCCCTCTGGAGACAAGGAGGACAAATCTAATCCTTCTTCCACAGCACAGCCTCCTTAAATATTTGGACTTGTATTCCTTGAGAATTTTTTTCAGACTTATATATCTTTAGTTCCTTCAACTGATTCTCATATGAAATGAACTCAAGAACTTTTACCAAACTGAATGGTGGATGCCCTCCTCTGGAGGTTCTCCAACTTACCAAAGCTATTCAAAAACTATTGTGACTAAAAAGTACCTTTTCTTTCCTGATTTTCTGCACCTTATTTTGTTTGTACATGGTTATTTTCATGTTGTCTCTCTCATTAGATTGTAAGCATCTTGAGGGCAGGGGCTGTCTTTTACCTTTCTTTGTGTCCACAAGTTCTTCTCACAGTGCCTGGCACATAATAGATGCTTAATAAATGTTTGTTGATTGACTCTTAATATGACAGATGTGGTCAGACCAGAGCAGAGTACAGTAGGACTATCACTTCCTAATTCCCAGAAGTTGAACTTTTCTTAGTATAGATTATTCTCATCTTTTTGGGTACCATGCCACACTGTTAGGTCATTGAATTTGTAATTCACCCAATCTCCCAGATTGTTTTTTTGGTATTCAAATTGACTATTGACTTATAAAATTTATAATTTTTATAAAACTTCCTTGATGGCAGGATTATTCTGTGCCTTTCTTTGTATCTCCAGAATTTAGTCCAGTGCCTAGCACATAGTAGCTATTTAATAATGGTTAGAGTGCTGGGCTTTAGAGTCAGGAAGACCAGAGTTTAAATCCAATCTCAGACATTTACCAGCTATGTGACCCTGGGTAAGTCACTTAATCCTGTTTGTCTCAGTTCCTCATCTGTAAATGAACTAGAAAATGAAACGGTGAACTGCTCCAGTATCTTTGCCAAGACAACCCAACATGGGGCCACAATGACTTGGACATGACTGAAAATCACTGAACAATGACACTATTTATAGGTTTCATCAATAAATGTCAAACTCCTAAATATTCTGTGACAAATTTAATTTTGGAAATATGAATCTAGAAATGAAATTATTCTATGATTCAAATGCTTTTAATTATTAGAAATCTTTATGAGTTAAAATAAGTTTGTTTTGGGTGATTGTGTTAGAGGTGGTTTACTCAATGTAGTAATATATTTAGAAAAACTCTCCACTCAGCATGGCCTCCATGAAATGGTTTTAGGGGTCTGGAATAACCTCTTCTCCCCCACATCTCCAATACCATCCCATCAAGATCTAGTACTCTCTCAAATTTCCCTTTTGCTACAAAAAAATACCAAAGTAGAAGGAACCTATTATTTTTATGTGTGATTTGTGATCAAGGTGAAAAAGTTTTGTGAAGAGAAATCAAGAAAAAGGTCTATTCAATAAGGATCACATCATATTAATAAAAAATTTAAAATCACTTACTTTTGGTGTTCTGTACATGCTATTTCATCTTCAGTTCAGGTTGTCACCAATCATTGGAATGTATTTCTTTCTTTACCTTTGTCTTCTAGAATTCCTTATAGCTTCCTTCAAAGCTCAACTCAAATGCCCTCTCCTGTATGTACTTTGTATATATTTTTGTGTTGATTTTTTTTATGCGAGTTGTTTCTCCCAAGAGAAAAAAAAGTTCTTTGAGAGGAAAGACTATCACATTTTTGTCTTTGTATCTTTAGTACTTAACTATTATGCACAAAGTAATTTCAGAAGAACACGGTACTAATAAATGAAAGAATCAAAATAGATTCTTTCTAGTTCTAAATCTATGACTTTATCTTGCTATGATTTTAGAAGAGGGGATAGGTATGATATGGGAGGGAATGAGCTCATGTTAAGTTTGAGATGCCTATGGAACATCTATGGGACATGCCTATGGGATAATGAAATGTTCAAAAGGTTTTTGATAATGTGGGACTGGCACTAGAGGTGAATATATAGAGTTGGGTGTCATCTGCACTGGAACAAGTAATTGGGATAAATAATTTCTTTTAGCCTCACATATCCAAAAGAATTGCCAAATATTGTCATTTCTACTTATATATATCTAGCATATATTTCCTTTTCCTCTCCATTGACAACTTACCACATTTAATAAGGTTTATATAAATAAAAGCTTCTTAAACTATGGGTTGCAACTCCCTATAAGTTCAAGTAACTGAATATGGGGATCACAAAAAAGCTGGCAGCAGTAAAAGATTTCTGAATGCAATGACCAAAAATTAATTTAAAATCAAACATGAATCCAAGGTGTTTTTATCAGCACTTGCCCATGTGTCATTTTGTGATTTCATCATAGCTTTGGTCCTAAACACACAGCATACATACTTTATACTGTGCATGCCAGAATGAACACTGCCAGAAACAACTCAACTCAGATTTGAGATGGGGTGATGTAAAAATTCCTTAAGTAAAATGGGCTTGTGAGTGAAAAAATTTTAAGAAGCCTGATATAGTTGATCTTCATCCCCCATTCCATTCCTAATGCATTCATTTTTGTAATGTCCTTATAGAAGTTTACCTTTTTTATTGATTTATTTTTATGGGATATGTGATTTGGGGATGTAAATTGATTTAATGTTTTTTAATGATTTATTTTAATTTTTTTCCTTTGATTTTTTCACATACTGGATTAGAAGCTTTAGATGACCCAGACTGCTTTTATTTAGCATGTAAAGAGCATGAAGTAGCTAGGTGGCACAGCCTTGGCCTAGAGTAAGACTCAGACACATACTATGTGACTCTTGGCAAGTCCTGTGGTTTAACATCTTTTCCCCCTTAATCTTAATTGGCTCCCTAATTTGTGTAATTATATCTGACATTTGCCCACAATATTTCTTGGTGACTTAAATTTGAGATTTTTTTTTCTGTTATTAGCTTATGAATTCTTTTGAAAAATAAAATCAAGTATAAACCTATAATCTCCTGGGAAATTTTATTATAGGATATATTGAGGTCTGTATTTAGACTTATATTTTCTTTCATTTTATTTTTCTGAAGAATCTATAATATTTGGATCATGTCTGCACATTCTATTGTCACAAATTTACACAATTTCAGAGTGAAAATGAATTTTACTGATCATCTAGTTAAGCCTTTATTTTGAAAAAGAATTTTCTTTACAATATACTTGACAACTTGTCATATACCCTTTATTCAAAATAAAGATGGAGTAAGGATGGAGACTCACTGCTTCAAAGCAGCACCTTCCACTTTTGAGGTTTTAGTTTTGAGGAAGTTTCTCTTAAATAAAATGTAAATGTTCCTAGTTAAGTTTTAAGTACCCTGAAATCATGTGATTTCCCTAAAATGACATATATTTTATAATTTCTCTTTCATCTGCTTTTCGACCTCATAGAGAGATACTTTCCTTAAGTTCTCTCTTTAGTGTGCTAATAAATCATCATCATCATCATCATCATCATTTCTTTCTTCTTTCTCCTTTTTCTTTTACTTCTTTCTTCTTCTTTTCTTTTACTTCTTTCTTCTTTCTTCTTCTTCTTCTTCTTCTTCTTCTTCTTCTTCTTCTTCTTCTT
>JAJPUD010002364.1:80807-117013 GCA_023553655.1 Myrmecobius fasciatus
TTCTTCTTCTTCTTCTTCTTCTTCTTCTTCTTCTTCTTCTTCTTCTTTTCTCCTCTTTCTCCCTCCTCCCTTTCTCTCTCTTTCTCCCCTTGTATAGTTCCACTTTCTCTTTTTTCCCTGTACATTTTTTCTCTTGCTCTTTCTTTCCTTTCCTATTTTTATTGTTATTATTTCACCCAATTAGGTACATTTTCTGCTATTTTGAGATAATGGAAGGGATCTGATTTTAGTCTGCTTTTTGAAAAGCACACAAATCTTAAGAATTAATATTTAAATTCAAATATAATTCTGCCAACTATCATTTATTTAGAGTTGAAGTTTGCCATGTATTTTGCACACATCATCTCATTCAAACCTCACTAACACCTTGTGATGTTGGTGCTTTTATTATTCTTATTTTATAGATGAGGACAATCAAACTCCAGCTCCAGTGTGATGCACACTGTGCCACTGAGAATTTATTAACTGTGACCTTGAGCAAGAGACTTTAGGTTCTTTCCAACTCTAGAATTATAGCCTTGGGATTGTATGATATATAAAAGGAAGGATTGGATCCCATGTTCTCTCCTAACTATTAACCTATGATCTTCTCAGTAATCTTGCTGAAAATTGAGCAGCAGATTTAATTAAGAGACTTCTAGGTTTTTACTTATTGACTATAACATTAAAAGGCATAGGGACTATATAATAAAATCTTTGTAGAATTTTTCTAAAGGTTATTGAATAGTTGGGTTACTTAAAATTGCTGAATAGTTATATGATTAATTCACTACTTATTTAGTATTGTTGGGACATTATAGATATCTATAGCTTAAATAGTTTTGGATTTGGGCTCAAAAGCCTTCCTTTGAATTCTGGCTCTACCTCTTATACTATAGGTTCTTGGGTAATTAACTTCATCTCTCAATATCTTGGTTTCTTCACCTATAAAATGAGGATGAATAAGATAATCTATTTGGTTCTTTCTATCTTCAATCTACTCCAAAATGCCTATCTTCTCCCTTCTCTTGTTTGAAGGTGAGGGGGAAGGGTACAAATTACTGAGAGCATCATCTAAAACAAAAATAAATTCAAGACCTCTGCATTTAAAATGGCTTTCAGGATGGTTGAGAATTATGAACATTACTATAGTGACACTAATATACATTCTCATCATAGCAGTGCCATTTAGAATGAATTGCAAATATCATTATGAAAATAAAAGATTGAACTAAATTAAATTATTCATTAATTTATTCCATTAATGTGAGTTATAAAATTTTACAACTAGAAGGAGCCAAGAAAACGAGGGATGTCACTCACTAGAACTGATAACTAATTTTGTTTAAAGTATCTACTTTCAGGAATTAGGTACCCTATCAAGTAAGTCAGTATTTGTAGTGCTTAGCACTTTATCTTGAATAAAGTAAGTTTTTAATAATTGCTTATCTCCCTCCCTAAGCATCTTTATTTAATGGAAAGTTCACAAATCATTTACCAGCTTTTGTGGTTTAAAGACACACCTCTCAAAGAAATAGAAACAACATTACCTAGTGCCACTGCCATGGCAAGGTTACATTGTTAGCTGCTGAATTTTCCAGATGATGTAATGGAAAGTAATGGCTTTCTTCTGATCTCTTGTAGCTACACTGTTCTTTAACTATTTTTGTAATACCTTTTAGGTTGAAATGGATTAATTATCTCAAGAGGCTGGATAAACTGAATTGGAGTGCAAATTTAGATTTCTTGTCTTTATCAATAGCATGCTTCCTAATAGCTGGAGGAAAAACAGGGATCATTTTAAAGCACAGATGAAACAGCAAAGTAACTGTATCAGTGAACTGTTGCAATTATTCTAAGTTAACTTTTGAAAACCAAGAGTGACTTTTTTTGGGTACCATCATTTGACTCAAGATTACCAGGGAAGGGAAAGAAGAATTTTGACAATGATCCTGAAGAATGAATTTAAACAAAACAAAGGAATCATTATCAATGATCTAATAACTATACATAGTGAAATTTGTCAATGAAAACAAACACAAACATCCATTTTTGACCTATCAGCCTCAATTTTAGTCTTATGATTTGGAAAAATGCAAGACAAATGGGAAAATGTTTTAGGATGTTACTTACAATTGAAGGACAGGATGAAAAGTTTCAAACATATAAATGTTCAAGGGGCAGCCATATTTACTAATATTATAGTGTACATGCTAGAAAAGAAAAAAATCTATTAAGTTATTTTTTATAAATTTGATTTATGGACAAAAAATCATAATTTTCTTACCTTGTGTTCAGATGGATTGCCCCTCAAAAATTGCCTAATAAAAAGGAAACATTAAAATACTGAAATTTTATACATTAAAAATAATGCCTTTATGGACTAAAACACATTAAATTTTCATAACTTCATTATGTAAACAAATAAGGATTTCATCTTTTCACTAGTGTTTAGGAAAGAAAAGACTGAATTAAAATTAAGGATTACAAATCTGATTTTGCAGTCTCAAGGAATATTTGGAAATAATTTTTAGTTTAATGAAAAATATATGCTTTTTTTGTTCTTGTTGTAAAAGAATAATCTTTAAGAAACAAAAATAGCATTAAATCCATAGAATAACTGGGAAAGCACTGAATTGTGCATCATATTTTAAAGCTAAGACCAAATGAGATAGCATGGCATAGTAGGCAGATGACCGGCTTTGGAGTCAGGAAGACCAGGATTCAAGTCCTACTCCCTCCAACAAATTAGTTGTATGACCGTGGGAAAGCCACTCAGCATCTCAGTGCTCTGAGAATATGAATTATAGAGTATCTACATAAGTGAAGAGATTTTCCACATAGTGATGTGATCATACATCTGGTGAAGAAAAGAAAAAGTTATTTCTTGATTGTGCTTGACTCTGCCATACCCAATTTGACCAATTCCCCCACACCACTTGTCACAGAAGCACTATAAGTGTTCCTGCCTCATAGTCTGGGCTAACTTTTCCTAAGGTATTACTCTCAACAGGCTTAATTTTTTTCTCAAAAGGGACTGAAATCATCTTTGAGATATAATTGACCCAGAAGTCTAAGATCAAACCATAGGCTTCAGTATGAAAACCAGCCCACAAGAAGTCAGAAACTCCTTACCAATGGCACCACCATGGCAAATATAAAGGTAAAGAAGCTATACCTAATTGAATCAATTCTTTATCCCTGATTAATAATCTTTCTATATTATGGCTAAATAAACTTATTTTTGATTAACTGTTAGATAGTCTACATATATATATATATATATATATATATATATATATATATATATATATATATATTCAATCTAATCTTGAACCCTGAGCCACTAGATCAGCTTGAGTTGGCCTGGCCTACAATACCACAGAAAACTATATCTGGTGATATAGGGGATAGAGGACATTCTCTGCCTTTCATCTTCATGGATCCCATTGACAGTGTCTGGTGACGTCTATATCTCCCTTCTCTGGATGAGATTTTTTTTTTTTTTTTTTTTTTTTTGCTGAGGCAATTAGGGTTAAGTGATTTGCCTAGGATCACACAGCTGGGAAGTGTTAAGTGTCTGAGGTCAAATTTGAACTCAGGTCCTCCTGATGTCAGGGCTAGTGTTCTATCCACTAAGCCACCTAGCTATCCCTGGATAAGATTTTTAAATGCATAAGATAATATACATAGAATTACAAAGAAAATAATTATAATGAAATAAAGTTATTAAAATATTAATAAAATAAACAAGTTTACAGATATCAGATTAAGAACCCCAGGTTTAAAAATTAACTAGTAAATTTTATCTTCAATTATAGATAAATTGATGTGCTGTTTTAAACCAGAAAACATATTATTGAATGAATGACTTGGGTGGGGTTCAGAGAAGACTAACACCTCGGGTATGTAGGCTGCTGATTTCCTTTTCAGGTTGATCATCCTCTTTTGGTGTCCATCTGCCATCCAAATTTCATCTGTAGCTCTAAAGAGCTATAGTATGTATGCAGAGGGGCCACATCCCAGCAAAACAGTCTCAGCAGATGGGCTAAATTAGGCTGACAGTAACAAGGGGCTCAAACCTATTGGTGAGTTAGAAGGGGTGTCTACTCCAAACATGTGAAAACTTCCCCCAGCAGAAGCGGAGAATGAGAGCAATTTGTTCTCTTGGCTATGAGCATAGCTGGAGCAGGCAGTATGGAGCACCTAGCCAATGAAAATGCCAAAGTCACCACTGCATCCAAAGCTATCAAGTCATCTTGAATTTTGTTTTGCCACTTTGGAAGAAAGAGTAAATCCGACAACTTTGCATGATTCTGCTTCACTTAAATCTAATACATACTGGAGTTAAAAAGCATCACCCATACCCTTTTTACTTACCTCAGTGTTGGATAACAGGCAAATGATGGGATAAGCAGATACAGATACAATGGGAGCTATAGTCAGAATCCTGTTCAGAGGTGACCCAGACTATAGGGTTGTTTTCTCACTGGACTGAAACAGCACTGGGATTCAGTAGCCTCCCATGTGTCTGAGCAGCCTTATTTAAGAACTGTACTGCTCAACTCTTGGAATAAGGAAGATGCTAGAAAAGGTTCTCAAAAAATTGTCCTCTTCACCTAACTTCAACTTAGCCTGCTTACTGTAGTAGACTAGGATGTTATCCTGTGGTCAAAATACAAAAATATACAAAAACTTTTGTAAAGATGATTCCACTTACCATTGGTACATAGAATGGGCAACATGAAATCTAATAGACCTTAAAGATGAATAGCTCTTGTTGCAAGAGAACATGTATTGCATCAAATAACAAAAGTGGTAGCTCCAGAGCAAGATGACTACCAGAAGAATTTAGCAAGAGCAGTTTGTTGCTAATTTGGAAAGAAAACTCATGGTTGGCATCAGTGGAGAAGAAAAGGAGTGGGTAGCTTCAGAGATTTGGTGTTCAACCTTGTCTTTACTCATCTTGGCCAGAACATTCACAAAGATTGATTTGATAAAAATGATGGGGTAATTCAGAAGCTGCTAAAGGAAAAACAAGAATCCCACAGGGCCTACAATAGGGATAGTTCATCTACCTCTTAAGAAGGTAGCATTTAACTCCATCAAAAATAGAGAGATACAGAATTCTTGGCTCAATAAGAATGCAGTTGAAATGTTTTATATTTTATATTGATAGTAATAATTAAAGTGCTCTTATGATGCCCCAAAGACCTATGATACAACTCATTTATTCAGTGCTGATAGACCCACAATGATTAGAAATGAGAACGTGATCTGGGAAAGATGGGCTGAAGACTTCCATAGTGTTCGAAATAGACCATGTTCCATCAATGCTGAAGCCATTAACTATAAAGTCTAGATATTGACTTATAAGGACTAGAGAAGTCAAGCCATCTCTAGCAGAACTTCCAACTGAAAAAAAGGTTTTGAATGTCATTAGGCTCCTGTTGTGTAGCAAAGCACCTTGTGGTGATTCTATTCCATCAGAAATTTACAAGGCAGGAGGAGTTCCACTGCTCATACAAAAGTTGACTGAAATCTTCCCTGTTGTATGGCAAGAAGTTATTCCCTGAAGGATTTCTCCATTGCCCATCTGTATAAAGGAAAAGGACATAGATTGTCCTATGATAATCAGTGGGTGCGCTCTGTGTGTGTGTGTGTGTGTGTGTGTGTGCATGTGTGCACACGCGTCTTTGTCTTAGTTACTGCCAGCAAAATTCTTGTCAGTGTCCTCTCTTTATATGTTGATCATTCACCTGGAAGATGGCCATTTACCCAAGAGCCAGTGTGGCTTCAGAAAGGCTAAGGATTTGCTGCTTTATTGCTCCAATAGAAATACCAGGAGTAGAACAGAGGTCTGTCTACAGTGTTGATGTGACCAAAGCCTTTGATACTGTCAGTAATAAGGACTTCTGGAAGATTGTAGCAAAATTTTGTTGCCTGGAGTTTTCCTTGGTTTGGATGCCAGTTCTATGAAAACATGCTTATATATAAGTTCTGGATAATGGGTGATGCTCTTGTGCTTACACAGTCACCAATGGGGAACTGTGTGTTTACTCTCATATTTTTTAGTATGTTTTCAGCAGTTTTAGTATCAATAAATTATTCAACTTGTAAAGGTTACAAGTCATGACTAAAGTGGAGGTGAGTTGGTCCTTAACTTTTTATTCATAGATGATTGTGCACTCAATGCAATCTCTTAGGTTGAGATGCAACATATGGATCAATTCTCTGCTGCTTGTGCTAATTTTGGCTTAATAATTAACATCAAGAAAACAGGTTTTCCATTAGTCCATACTGCAGCATCCATATATGGAACCATTGATTACAGCAAATGGAGAAATTCTGAATGCTGTGGATAAGTTCCTTGGTATTATACTCTCCAGAGATGTACATATAGAATGTATATGTATATGTATAGATGTACATATAGATGATAAAGTTAATGAGTGCATTGCCAGAGCTATCTTAGTGTTTGGAAATCTCTGAAGAAAAATTTGGGAGAGAGGAGGTTTTAGAATGCTTACCAAACTGAAGATTTACAGAGCCATTGTGCTGATCTCATTGTCTGCCTGTGAAACCTGGACATTCTACCTCCCATTACCAGGAAACTGAATCACTTCCATTTTGAACTGTCTTAGAAAGATTCTGAAGATGACCTAGCAGGATAAGGTACTGGACACTGAGGTCCTTTCTTGAGCTAAACTGCCAAGCATTCAAATTTTCAATTCTTAGGGGCTAGTAATGGTGTTTGATGCCAAACACACATAGCCTAAAAGAATTTCACAGGGAACTTAACCAAGGCAAGAGACTCAGAGACTCACACAGAGGCCAGAAGATATGATACAAAGATACTCTCAAGGACTCTCAGAAGATCTTTGGAATTGATTATGAAACATGAGAGATGCTGGACCAGTACTATCTCAGCATAGTGTGCCCATATCAAAGAAGATCCTGTGCTCTATGAGCAAAGTAGAATTGCAGTAAATGAAACAAATGTGAGATGCACAAATTTAGAACCATCTCCACTCCTAACAGATCAGGATAATATTATGCTTACCTACTTCTTAGCCAAGTATTTTAAAGAATATCTTCTACTGTTTTGTGGCAAAGGTGGAAAGAATTGAAGTAGGTATTAAAACAATTAGATGGATTGGGAACTGGTTGAACATCTGGATTCCAAAAATTAATCATTAGTGTTTCAAGATTAGGGTGGGAAGAGGTCTCAAGATCTTCATAGCTTTGTTAAACTTAGCTCTTTTCATTCATTAATCCAAGATCCAAATAGTAATAGAATCCTGACTCTTCTTTTGAAACATTTTTCAATTAATTATTTATTTTCCATTTCTGAAGTTATCATCTTAGTCTACAAACTTTTTATCTCACTATTGGATTGTTTTAACAGCCTCTTAATTGTTTTTCTACTTCTAAATATCATTTTAGTTCATATAACCAATTAATTTATCCATCCATGTTCTAGTACTCTTAACACTTCACTATTCCAATAGATTTGTGATCTCATAGTTGTAAATATCCCCATTTTATGTTTGTCCATTTGGGCAATTCTCAACTGTAGTTTTCCATAAATTTGCCATGGTGATTCTACTAATATTCTGGGGATTTTTTGGATGTTGTGAGAATACCAAAAGAACTGGTAGGTTCCCCATTGATAACTCTCATCCTGAATAAAAGCCATTATCTTTTTCAATAATACATTATTTTGATTACATCATTTGCACTGCTTCTCATATACAATTTCTTGTAATGTATTGTAGTCTGTTCCCACTTACTATGTGCATTGCATTATTGTTTTGGTGGAAGTTCACGAGCTACTATTTTATTTATTTTGCAAGTTTTTAACATATCACAGCTTGTTTAACCATTTCCCAACTGATGGACATCCCTTTGATTTCCAATTCTTAGCCATCACAAAAAGAGCTGCTATAAATATTTTTGTACAAATGGGTCCTTTTCCTTTTATTCTTTTTTTTGGATATATTTGTGATAGAGACCTAGCAATGGTATTGCTAGGTTGAAGGCTATATTCAGTTTTACAATATGAGCCTTCATTTTAGGTACACTTTGAACCTGAAGTAGTCATCTGGGGGATCCATCCCATGCATTGGGACATGCCCCCAGATAATTTATGCATTTTAAAAGGTGAGTTTAAGGCCTTTCATAATGTGGCTCCAGCCTACATATATTTCTATATTTATTTCCCTTTCCTTCCTTTGACATAAATACATATTCATACTCTCCCTGTAAAGTACACTACTTGCTACTTCCAGACATAGAACTTAATTTCCCATATTTGTCTTTTGTAAAGAATGCATTCCTTCCTAAACTTTCTCCTTTAGAATTCTCAGGTTCTTTTAAGGCTAAGCTCCACAGCTACAGGAAGTCTATCCCAATTCTCCCATCTCCCCCCAATCACTAGTGCCCTTTCCTGGAAATTACTATGTAATTACTTTATATATTTCTAATTTATTTTTCTGAGTACTTCTTGTTTTTCCCCAGGAGACTGTAATTTTCTCAAGGGTGGGGACTATTTCATTTCTATCTTTGTAGCAAAATGCCTGGCACATAAAAATTTGATTGGCATTGAGAATTCCTGAAATATAGCTGTCTGGAACACAGAGTAAGGGACTTGCCTAGAATCACATAGCTAATATGTGTTACACAAAGGGTTTTCCAGGATCTAAAACCAGTTCTTTAACCACAATGCCACATTGTCTCTTGAATGAATTAATGAAACAGAATGCTTCACACTTAGGAAATGTGTTAAATCTGACTCCTTTCTCCCCAGTATGTTCATTGACTACAAATTATTGAATAAGTAGTACCTTATTAATACAGAATTATGCTACTTCAGATATTATTAAAATGTTTCTTACTTTTTAATTATATAATCCAACTCACTACGGTTACATACATTTTCCTCATATCTGTAGAATAAAGAGTAAAAAAAAAAGAAAAAAAAAGAAAAATTAAAGAGTATCACTAAAGACAAATAACAGTGTGATATATTTTTATATTTGCATATTTAAACTATTTAATAGTAAATGAAGATAACCCAAATGTTCTCCTCACCTTACATTTTTTCAAGTAGTTTTCTCTGCCTGGAATCTATTCCACCCCCTCTCCACTTTAATCAGTCAGAATAAACATTTATTAAGTGCCTACTATATGTTAGGTACTATGTTACCTGTTGGTTTTTAAAGAAAGGCATGATAGTTTTAAATAGATGCTACTGATCATTTTAAGGAAAAGCCCATTTATTCCTATACTCTCTAGTGTTTTTAATAGGAAAGGGTGTTGGATTTTATCAAATGCTTTTTCTGCATCTATTGAGATAGTCATATGGTTTTTGTTAGTTTGGTTATTAATATAATTAATTATGCTGATAGTTTTCCTAATATTGAACCAGCCCTGCATCCCTGGTATAAATCCTTCTTGGTCATAGTGTACTATCCTGGGGATGACTTTCTGTAATCTCATTGCTAATATCTTATTTAAAATTTTTGCATCAATATTCATTAGGGAAATTGGTCTATAGTTTTCTTTCTCTGTTTTCACCCTACCTGGTTTAGCTATCAGCACCATATCGGTCTCATAGAAGGAATTTGGCATTATACCTTCTGTCCCTATTTTCTCAAATAGTTTGTATAGTATTGGAATTAATTGTTCTTTGAATGTTTGGTAAAATTCACATGTAGATCCATCTGGCCCTGGAGATTTTTCTTAGGGAGTTGATTAATAGCTTGTTCTATTTCTTTTTCTAATATGGGGCTATTTAAATAATTTATATCCTCTTCTGTTAACCTGTGCAATCTATATATTTGTAGATATTCCATTCCAAATAGCAGATGATAGGATAAAATATTTGGGAATCTATCTGCCAAGGAAAAGTCAGAAACTATATGAACTAAACTACAAAACACTTTCCACACAAATAAAATCAGACCTAATCAATTGGAAAAATATTAAGTGCTCATGGGTAGGCAGAGCAAACATAATAAAAATGACAATACTACCCAAACTAATCTACTTATTTAATGCCATACCAATCAAACTCCCAAGAAATTATTTTACAGATCTAGAAAAAATAGTAGCAAAGTTCATTTGGAAGAACAAATGGTCAAGGATTTCAAGGGGATTAATGAAAAAAAAAGGCAGATGAAGGTGGCCTTGCTGTACCAGATCTAAAACTATATTATAAAGCAGCGGTCATCAAAACCATTTGGTACTGGCTAAGAAATAGAGCAGTCGATCAGTGGCACAGGATAGGTTATCAGGACAATCTAGGCAATGACCTTATCTAGTGTTCGATAAACCCAAAGACTCCAGCTTTTGGGATAAATACTCACTATTTGGCAAAAACTGCTGGGAAAATTGGAAACTAGTGTGGAAGAAATTAGGGCTTGACCCATACCTAACACCACATACCAAGATAAGATCCAAATGGGTTCATGATCTAGATATAAAGAGGCACTTTGTAAGCAAGTTAGAGGAACGTAATATAGTTTATCTCTCAGACCTGTGGAGATGGAATAAATTTATGTCCAAAGAAGATCTGGAACTCCTAATTGAACACCAGATAGATAATTTTGATTATATTAAATTAAAAAGTTTTTGTACAAATAAAACTAATGCAGACAAGATTAGGAGGGAAGCATCAAATTGGGAAATCATCTTTACATTTAATGGTTCTGATAAAGGCCTCATTTCTAAAATATATAGAGAATTGTCTCATATATATAAGAATTCAAGCCACTCTTCAATAGATAAGTGGTCAAAGGATATGAACAGACAATTTTCAGATGATGAAATTAAAACCATCTCTAGTCATATGAAAAGTTGCTCCAAATCACTATTGATCAGAGAAATGTAAATTAAGACAACTCTGAGATACCACTACACACCTGTGAGATTGGCTAAAATGATAGGAAAAGATAACGATGAATGTTGGAGGGGATATGGGAAAACTGGGACACTAATACATTATTGACGGAACTGTGAATGGATCCAATCATTCTGGAGAGCAATTTGGAGCTATGCTCAAAAAGCTATCAAACTGTGCATACCCTTTGACCCAGCAGTGTTTCTACTGGGCCTATATCCCAAAGAGATCTTAGAGGAGGGAAAGGGCCCCACATGTGCAAAAATGTTTGTGGCAGCCCTTTTTGTAGTGGCTAGAAACTGGAAACTGAAGGGATGCCCATTAATTGGAGAGTGGCTGAATAAATTATGGTATATGAATGTTATGGAATATTATTGCTCTGTAAGAAATGACCAGCAGGACGATTTCAGAGAGGCCTGGAGGGACTTGCATGAACTGATGCTGAGTGAAACGAGCAGAACCAGGAGATTATCATACACAGCAACAACAGTATTACATGATGATCAATTCTGATGGACATGGCTCTCTGCAACAAAGAATTGTCTCAAACCAGTTCCAATTGTTCACTGAAGAAAACCATATACACCCAGAGAGAGGGATATGAAATATGGAGCACAACATAACATTTTCATGATCTCTATTGATATTTGCTTGCATTGTGTTGCCTTTCTCTGATTTTCTTTTTTTCTTGTAGATAGAATTTTTCTTGCATAACTTGTCAAGTATTTCAACATTATTAACATGTCGTGGACTTCCTGCCATCTAGGGGAGGGGAGGGGACTGGGGGTAAAATTTGTAATGGAAAGCTTTGTAAAGATCAATGCTGGGGAACTACCCATACATATGTTATACAAATAAAAAGCTTAATTAAAAAAAAAAGGCATGATAGTCCTTGCAAGTTCGGAGTTTACAGACTAATGGAAGAAGATAACATGTAACAACAAGCTGAAATGATGGGAATTAGAGGATAAAGTAGTAGAAAAGTGGGAAGGAGGATGATAAAGTCTTGCAGCTAGCATTAGAAATGATCTGAGGAATTGTGAGTTACCAAATTGACTTCATTTTGTGGAATAATAAATTTCTGGAGATTATGTAATCCAATAGATTAGCCAGCAAGTATTTTGCCAAAATCTTGCCCATTATTCAAAGCCTATTTCAAATGTCAACTTTCTTTAGGAAGCCTTTCCTGATTTCCCCAGCCAGGGAAGATCTCTCTTTCCTCTGTACCCCCATAGTATTTTGTGCCTCTTTCATGTAACTTAAAATTCTGACAAATTTATCATTGTGTTCTTGTCTTATTCCCTTTTCTAGATTCTAAGTTCCTAAAGGGCAAAGAGAGTATAGAATTTTATCATCACTGAAAACCTGAGTTTTGCCCATTGTGGGCATTCAAGAAATACTTTTTGAATTGAATTTAATTCTTATTATATATTTGACAAAGTCAAACAAAATTACTTAAACCATTTTATAGCAATACTTTTTCTTTTTTAGATGGGACTTATTCTTTCTTCTAGGTTTTAGTGATTGAAAGCTGAAGAACTATTTTTTAGATCATCTTTTAGACAAATCCATTTCATTATGTCTAAGCTATTATGGTCATTCCACTTATTCTGGTTCTTCTCAGAAAGCTCAGTAGGAATGCTGATTGCAATCAAGACACCTAATTTCAAGTTTTCTAGTCAGTAGGAAAAGGTCCTAAAAGATAAATGTGTCTATCTAAAATTGTTACAATGTAGCAAAGTTATAGTATATAGCATTGTATGAACATGGCTACACAATATTACTAAAGGAAAACATGGATCAGGGTCTTGTAAAACCAGGATTTCTCTTGATCAAGTAATGGAGGTTTGATATTTCTAGAAAAGGGTTACAGATTTCTCCCCATAGACAGCAAAGAAAGAAGAAAAAGGAATTATATGCATCAACATATTAACTATAGCTTTTTTGGGTGGTATCCCAGAACAAAGAGGAAACTATTCAGGAAAGTTTAAACAAAAGATGATATATGAATGTAAAGAAAAATGACTTCCTCTTATGAAAGGATGAGATGGACAATTTTGGAGGAAAATGGAAAGACCATTATGAACAATGAACAAAACTAGGAAAACAATTTATACAGTCACAACACTGTAGATAAAAATGCCTTTGAAAGACTTAAGAATTCTGATCAACACAGTGACAAACCAAGAATCTAGATGAGTGAAGATGAAACATACCATTCATTTCCTGACAGAATGGTGATGGACTTAAAATAAAGAATAAGAAATACATTTTGGTCATAGCCAATATGAGGATTTGTTTTGCTTTCTTATGGATATTTGTTTTGGAGGTTTTTTCCCCCCCTTTCTTGCTCAATAGGGGGACCAGCAAGAAGAAGGGATGATAAATACTTGGAAAAACAAACAAACAAATGCAAAAAGAGATCACAAATAACTTTGTTAGTTAATGACCATAAAATTTAACTAAGGGATGGTTATTTCTTAAAGACTCCTCTGAGGGCAAGAAGTCTGTGTCTAGTTCATAGAAGGCACTTAATAATTTATTCCATTAAGAAACAGGAAATTGAGGGGGCAGCTAGGTGGCGCAGTGGATAGAGCACCAGCCCTGAAGTCAGGAAGACCTGAGTTCAAATCTGGTCTCAGACACTTAACATTCCCTAGCTGTGTGACCCTGGGCAAGTCACTTAACCCCAATTGCCTCAGCAAAAAAAAAAAAAAAAAGAAACAGGAAATTGAGAAAAGCCTTGATCAGCTAAGAAGGAAAAATAACTCTTACATATCACTTTAATAATTCAACATTTTAAGCACTTGTAACTTTATTAGTATGCCTATTATTGTCACTGTCATAGTTCCCAACCCCTCTAGCTTAAGCAACTCTTCACCTGCTGTCCAAAGTGGTGCAATTCTAAGTTAATCTGGTCCTTAAACAATGGATATATTGCCTGATACTACGCCCATATACTCAAAGTTTTCCCCTACCCCCCAGGCTCTTACAGAGCCTATGTAGGTATGATTTTCAAAAACATTGAGTTGGACCTTAGCATCACTACTTGAAAGCAGCATAGGACTTTTAATGGAGTTTGATTAAATAGAAAAACAAATTTAATGTTTATTATTTAGTCCCTTTAAAAACTCAAAATTAATTGAAACAGTAATTTTATAATAATAATGTCAAATCACTTTGAATAAAAATACTAATCATATGGCCCAAAATACTGCTATTTTTTTTCCTTTTTACCAATGAGTTATAAATTAAAGAGGAAGACAAACACAATACATTAAACTTACCCTTTGAGTACAATATGTCTTTTTGGATAACAGCCAACAAATACATGAATTGCCTGTGTAAGAGAGTAATTTAAATGGTGAAATCAGTGAGTATGATTTAGTTTACTTTGGAAAACCTAGAGCTAGGAAGCAATAAATTTTTGAAAGTAACAGTATTTAATATCCTTTTAAAAGTATGATTTTGTGACAATGCACTAATATTTATAACTTTTCAGACCCTCTTATTTTGCTTTTTTCCTCCCACTTCCATTCCTTTAACATAGGTATCTCCTAAGACCTCCTTAGATCTCTGCTCTTGGCTTTATGCATTTGCTACCATAGACAACACACTTTCTCTTTGTTTCAGTGATTACATCTTTAACATTGATTCTGAAATTGACATTTCAATCTCTAACTTCTGCTTCAAGCTCTAGTTTCATGTTTCCATTGGGATATTTTTGCCATCTCTTCAAACTCAACTTAATATGTCAGTCAATAAGCATTTTTATTAAGCACTTATCATGTGCAAGGCACTATGCCGTGGTCTATAGATGCAAAAAGGAGCAAAAGACAATTCCTGTTTTAGATGGGACTTGAAGGGAGTCAAAGAAGCCAGGAAGCAGAGAAGAAAAGGGAGAGTATTGTAGGAATTGAGAAAGAGTCAGAAAAAATGGAAGTGTCATGGTAGGTGGAGTATGTGGAGGAGTGTGAGATGTAAGAAGATTGGAAAAATAGGGGTGGAGGTGCTAGGTCATGAAGGCTTTGAACACCAAATAGAGCATTTTGTATTTGATGTTGCAGGTGATACTCACTGGAGTAGGGAATAACCATGTCAGATCTATGTTTTAGGTAAATAGTTGGGCAGTTCAACGCTGCATGGGTTGCAATGAAGAGAGACTTCAGGCAAGGTAGAGCCACCAATAGGCTATTCTAGTTGTCAAGAAGTGATGATGGCCCACACCAGTGGGTGTTTTTAAGAGATGTAATAAAAGTGAAATCTGTATGCCTTCTCAACAGATAGGATATGCATTGGGAGTGGGGGAATAGGTGAGAGATAGTGAGGAGTCAAATTTGGACAAGGGAATGGGTGGATGGTAAAGAATGTCTGCTACTCCAGATTACAGGCTTTGTGAAATAAGGCATCAGTTGATGAATCTGGTCCAGAGTTATGCTTTTATTTTTATATTTTTTGTTTAAAGCTGGCTCAACCTTGATTCATATGACACTCACACTGTGCAGTCTGACTTCTGACCTCATCGCTTAACTGAAACTTTGTCCTCCAAAATTATCTAATTGGCAAAAAAAAAAGAATGGACTTTTCTCAGTACTTACACTTAACCTCTCTGTGTCTGGCAAATATTCAATTGGAATATCTTCCTGGATATTCATTTTTCTCTGGGTTTTTGTAATACCATTTTCTTGATTCTCCTCATATTTCACTGACTGCTACTTCCCAGTCATCTGAAATTCTCTTCTTCCCAAGTTCAATTGCCTTTTAGTTATTCTTCATACATGGCCATTCTCTGTCTCATTTCTTTCCTATTCTTGAATTGAATGGATACCACGCCTCAAACAAACTGAGACCTGGGAAAGACCTTGGCTTAAAAAGTCAATTATCTCCCACTGCATCTAGAGCCATCTCCAGTCACCCTGATCTATATCTTACCACTGAATCTAAATGGCTTCAGAGAAGAAAATGATTTTGCACAACTCTCCTTCACTCAAAATTCAATTCACTTGCCTGTAACACATCACCTCCCTGATGTCATGATCCTTTTTGAGAACAAAGGACAAAAAAACAAGCACATGTATGGTATCTATCTTTGGTCCCTATGGCTTTGCCTGAGCTGTCTCTGTGATCTTCAAAGCTCATCTCAGGTACCTCCTTCTATGTAAAATTTTTTCTGATTTCTCTGGTAGTTAATGCCTCCCTTCCACAATAACATTTCATTTATTGTAAATCAGACAAAAAGGCATTTATTAAGCATTTATATGCTGGACACTGTAATAAATCCTGGGCATAAAAAGGCAAAAAAGACAGTCCCTATTCTCAAGGAGCTCAAACTTCTGGAGGAGAAGATAACATGCAGAAAACTATATTTATCCAAGCATGAAGGGAGAGGTAATTTCAGAGAGAAGCCATTTGTATATATTTTGCAAATACATACATACATATTATATATATGTGTATATACATATATACATGTATAAATATATGATTGTGTACATGTTTTTTTTTTTTTTTCCTTTAGTAGAATGGAAGATCCATGAGATCAAGATCTGGTTCCTTTTTGTCTTGGTATTTATATTCCCTGGCACATAGTTGTTAATTGATTTTCATTGTGTGATTGATATTACATTCTTGTGTGATTATAAGTAAGTCACTAAACCTTTATGAACCTGTTTTTATAGCTGAAAAGTAGGAATAGCCCTTGTATCATTCAACTTGTGGATACAAGCTCAATAATGCCTTTATTTCTGAATAGCCTAGAGCATCCCCTTTTCACAGGGGAACCAGACAATAGAGTAATACAATGACTAGTGAAACAGAAGGAATTTTGATGCCCTGGACTGCTTACCAATACCAATGATCCTTTGTGAAATAAACTTTAGCAAGATTCTTCTTCTCAAGCGATAAATAGTTATAATTTTAGTATACTGTGATTGATCTCTGGACCCTTTTGGGACCTGCTTTTCTTCCAGTTTGTCAATTTGTAGGGATATTAATTTTGTCAACTTCAATGGGTTTTTATGAATCCATATTGTGTGAATATTAAAATGAGATTATTGATATGGTTTCCCTTCCCCTTTCCCCTTGTGTGTCTACAATTCCTTTATCTTTTTAAGCTTCTAAGCTGTTTTTCTTTTATTTCCTTCTGTGCAGAATATGGTTCTCACTAAGCACATATGGTTGTTTCTGTCCTCTCTCTAGCACCACATTTTTGCTTTAAGAGTAAGGCAACCTTGCTATCAGTAAGAGTCCGCTCATTTAAATGTTTCTGGGTGGAGGGCAGGAGGGAATTGTAGGCCAGATTTATGTTGTCCAGGTGGCAGAAGCTGATGAGAATTGATTGCAGATGAATCTGAGGAAGACTCATGCTACAGCAACTTTGAAACCTAACTTATGTTTCACAGTAGACAAATTTACAAAGAAAAGAAAGTACTGGGGCAGCTAGGTAGCACAGTGGATAGAGAACCAGCCCTGAAGTCAGGAGGACCTGAATTCAAATCTGACCTTGGACACTTAACACTTCCTAGCTGTGTGACCCTGAGCAAGTCACTTACCCCCAATTGCCTCAGCACAAATAACTAACTAAATAAAGCAATAAAATTTCATTTCAACAAAGTCAACAACAAAAAAAGAAAACAAAGTACTATTACGTATGTGTAGGGCTGAAAGTACGAAAATGCATGAAATTGTTAAAATGAGAGAGCAGTAGCCATGGCTGCTGATATTATATATTGACTGGCTTCTTTGGCATCAATGGTCAGGAAATGGCGGACATGGTTGGAGGCCTTCTTCAAATCCACCAACTTATGTTTGCTCTTATTTATTCTCATATTCTCTTGGCATTTCTGTAAATATTTCTTTACTTTGTAATTCTACATTTTCTGTATGTGTTTTAAAGCTATCGGGATAGGTAGATGGGATAGTTGATAGAATGTCAGTCCTGGACTTATGAGAATCTGCATTCAAATCCCACCTTAGACTCTTACAACTGTGTGACCTTGGTCAAGTCACTTAACCATGATTGCCTCAAAAAATATCATTGCTTTATCAATTCCACTCAAAAGCAGAAATCTAAATTTACCACTTCTCTCGTACGTACAATGGTTGATCAAAAACCCAGTTGAATACTAGACAATACTTTGATAAGAGCACATAGATATTGTGGATTATTAACTTTTATACCTATGAAACTTACCTGATTAGATAATGGACATGTTTTTGCAAATTGACTGGGTCGCAGTTGAATCATCACATGACCCATGTTTTCATCTCTAAGAAAAAGAATCCATTTAGAATATCATTAAATCACGGGACAGAAAGTCATCTACTCAATAAATTTTGACTCTTTGTAAAGATACAGACTTAACACTTCCTACTAGGTGTAAAGTGCCGTACATGTATCATAACTCCAAAGTTTTGGAGTGCTACTATTGAGTCAGCTATAGACTCGGGATTCTCTTATCATATTACTGCTTATATATTACAGTTGTTGTTTGTCCTTTGCTTTTGAAGAAGACTATGACAAAAGGGAAATGATGCCATGACATATAGATGATTTGAGTGAGGATGAGCTGTGCAAAATCAGCTGCCTCCATCTGACTTTTCTTGCATTGTAAAAATAAGTATACACATATTCGATTTGTTAAGTATTTTAACATAATTAACATGCTGCCATCTAGGGGAGGGGTGGGGACTAGGGGGGAAAATTTGTAATGGAAACCTTTGTGAGGGTCAATGTTGAAAAATTACCCATACATATGTTGTGCAAATAAAAAGCTTTAATAAAAAAAATAAAAAATTACAAAATCAACAGTCTCACTTTCTCCTCCAAAGCCATCTTGCCTAGAGAAGCTTATGATAGACAGAATTGATGAAAAGAAGGGAGAGAGGGAGGAAGGAAGCAAAGAATTAAGAAGGAAGGAAGAAAGGAAAACAGGCAGGAAGAGCTGTGTGGCTCAAGCTGCATTAAAGTGAGGGTGGGATGTATAGTCACCAGCTGGCTCTGAATGGAAAATGCCTAGCTAGCTAACAGTAATGATGGCTCTGGAAAGAAAACGACTAGCTCTAATTCTAAGTAACCTCCAAGCCTTAAAATCAGTATAAGTTTTAAGATTATCAGCAATATTCATAAAATGAACCAATCAAAGGTTTTCTTTGAAACCAAGCAATCTCAAAGCTAGTCCCCTAATCTAAACAAACCCCCAAACCAGAAAACTGTTTACCTCTATAAATACACTGTTTCCCACCACTTTTCTACTGTCTCTTTTAGAATCTAGCCTTCTGCCAACAACAAAGTTCTTGAGTTGGAGATGGTCCAAGCCTACCAATTCTTTTGAGAAACCTTGTGACATTGGCCTGGAAGCCCAACAGTATTCTGAGGTTCAGTTTCTAAATCCTAACAGTGACAGACCTTTTCTTGATTTTGTTCAGATTGCTTTTTGTAGACAATATTTAGAAAGGGTTCAGATGAGGTTTCCAATGATTATTAAAGGCTTAGAATTTTTTTCAGGAAATATGATTGTAAATTTAGTTAGTTTAAGAATACTCCCAAATGGTCAGTCTTTTAGATGAATATCTTCTGAGAATGTCTTCTTCATTTTCCTTAGGATTCTAATGCCTCATTTATAAATAGAGTGAAAACATCAATTGGTTAATCATTATTTTAAAAAAAGAAAGTGCAAACATAAAAAAAGGTCATATGAAGTTTCATCTTTAGTCAATGCTAGTTGCTTCTGTGTACAAATATTACCTGAATCAAATTATGTTTATATAGTTTTTTAAAAAATATGAATGGTATGTTTAAGCTAAGTCTAACCAATGTAGCTAGGTTTTTTCTTTTTTTCTTAAAAAATAAATTATACTTACTGGAGTTGGCTGTAATTATTTACAGCTTCATAGTCAATCCTTTGGTAAAATGTTATTGTCTAAAAAAAAGGAAAAAAATATTCATGAAAGTCAGATGAAATAGGTACTTCCAAACTCTAAAGACATGGCTCTCTGCTCCTGATCACATAAAACAATGTAGTGAAGCCCCTGAGTATGGTGGTCTTATTTAATATTTATTTTTATGTAGGTTCAGAAATATTTCTACTAGTAGTATTACTATTACTGCTACTTCCCCATTTATATAGCCCGTTAAAGTCTAGAAAGCAGTTTCCTCATGACAACCCTGTAAGTTAAATGTGTTATGGAAGTTTCCATTCTACATTCCTTGAAAATCCATGGAGAATGTCATTTTTCCATAAAGTCTAAAAGACTTGTGTATGTGAATATGTGCGCATAGAGTGTGTTTATGTGTGTGTGTGTGTGTGTGTGCATGAAAAAAGTGAGGAGCCAAACCAGAAAAAGAAAAAAAAAAAGATTGGAGTACTAAGAAAGAATGCTCAAGTCAGTGTCAGTTTCTTTAGGTACAGATTGGATTTCTTTAACTTTTAGGTTTACTCAGAATAAAAAGAAAAACAATAATCAGCATTCCAGTGTAGAAATGAAATATCTCTAATTAAAATAACTACATAGCTCTGTTTCTTTGGTCTAGGAGTTTTCTTTATTGGAGGAGATGTTTACAAAACTCACAATTTCCTCATTTTCCACATGCTGATAGTGCAAGATTGAAGCAGACTCTCGAAAAAATTAAACAAAGTCACTGAAATGGGTGAAAAAAATATTAAGTAATTAGAATATATAAAGCACTATGGTTTGTACATTCTGATGAAAAGACAACTTGCAAAGAAAGGTTCAGCTGAAGTCAGATGGTCTTCTTGAGTCCAGGGCCAGTTCTTTATCTACTGGGTCATTTAGCTGCCCTCCTATAAGTCAGATGGAAAAGTACACATAATCCTTCTTTCATGTGATTTCCACTGATAAAATCAGTTTCTAATGTTGAACCATTTGATAGTGCCAAGGACTTGGTGGTGATATTTTTCTCTTTCTTTTTTTAGGTCATCAATACTTGTAGACATTGCAGTTTTCTGCACAGAAGGCATGTCTAGATATTGAGTTCCAGCTTATTGTGTCCAGTATTCTGCTAGCACTTAAATAATAGTTAGTTATAATCAATGATCACCTGGTTTTGTCATACCAGGGCATACTAACTGACCACTTACTTACACTCAAAACTTGTTTGGAAATGTTTCAAGCTTACACAAATTTAGTCTAAGATAAAAATTCATTCTCATTTATTCCAGAATCCTAATGTTGATACTGGCTGCAAAGATATTGGCCCTAAATATTATATAGTACAATAGTCAATTAAAATTCCCAGGCCAACACAACAGGATGCTATGTCTTCAATGTCACTTCTCCATGAATTCAGGTGGAAGAATATTGTCTCTTAGTTTACTTCTATTAAACATAAATGTGAAGATGCTTTGAAAGGTATTTTTTAAACCTCTTTTATAAAAAATGTTTTCTCCAATAATTTCTATTCAGCAGCTTATATTCAGTCTGCTGTTTTACTTTTTTTTTTTGAGTCTAATCCAGCTGTCTGCATACTGTCATCTGCATATTATCTAATTGTCCAGAGATTACTTGAGATAGTCTAACACCATCTACTTCCTCTTCACTGCTTCCGTGACCATTCTCCTCAGAAGCAGTCTTTTCACATTCAGTGCAAAATTCTTGAGATCTTTCCCATGTATTGGTGTGTGTTGGGGAATAGACATATGCTTTCCATTAATTCTTTGCTATGCCAAATTGCTTCTCTGGTCTTTGCAAACATTCTAGTACACTTACAACAAGGGTCTCTTGATTTCAGATTACATATTTAGGACCATTTATTTTGAGCAAGAATGCTGCTGTTATGGCCACTGTTAGCAACTGGAGTGTTTTGGGGATGAAGACGTTTGGAACATCAGGGAGCCCTACATTCAATTCACGTAGGCAGATATTTCATTGCCGAAAGATTACTATGTTTTAAAGTGGGATTTTATGAAACATTTGAGTCTTCTCGCAAGATACAGGGTGCTACAACTTTTCATGTAAAGCATCTAGGGGGGAAGTTTCCATATTAATTCAGGAATTGAAGAGACATTCAGGAATAGCAGTCTTGAGATTTTAAAACAAAGCCGTACCTAGAAATTTTTTCAGCTGGGCATTAGGGAACAAAGCTGACTTCCTCAGTTTGGAATGGTGTTAGAGGGGAAAGATAAGAATGGATAAATGTTGGGTAGGGGGTGGTAGATAGAATAGGGGGAGGATCAGGGGAGCAATGAGAGAGCAATGAACCCTAGTGTGAATGAATGAAAAAGTTTTTATTTAGTATTTACTATGTTCAAGGAGTGGGGATACAAATAGAAAAGTAAGACAGTCTCTATATTCATGGAACTTACATTATTATAGGGGAGATAAATAAAGTAAAATAGCATTTATTAAATACTTCATACATGCCAGGCACTATGTTAGGTGTTGAAGATGCCACAAAGATCCCAAACAGAAACATATATGGAAGATCTTAGCTGCAACTCCTACGGAAAGGTCTCATGGTCCGTAGGGTGCAGTGGTAAAGCAAACAGTAATACATGTTCTGTAATGTAATTTTCACTGATAAATCATATCAGTTTCTAACATTGAACAATTTGACACTACCAGTGACTTTAGTGGCAAGACTTTAATTTTTTTTTTTTTTTGGGTCTTACATAGCATGACTGCAGTATTTGCAGAAGCAGTTGCCAGTTCATATCTCTATAGGTGTTACTTTCCAGGATTATTACTGCTAAGGATTGAAAGCAAGGTTGGTAGTTTGTGAGTGCTACCGCTTCAAGAGCTCTTGAGTTTACTTGCCAATTTATGGCAGTTGCTCAGCAGTTGATGATAGTAGTAGCAGGCACTTCTCTCCACAGTGATTTCTCCCCTTATTGATAGAGAGCCTGAAGTGGAGGTAGCAATTGTGACCTGAAGGAAACTGATATTCCCAAGGCTCTTGGGTCAGGGTATTAGGATATCTTAAGTGCAGTCCGAAGGGAAATGATGGTAAATGGTGGAGGGAGAGGCTTGTTACTTCAGTTGGTTTGGCTTTGCCTGCTCTGTAGGCAAGTTATGTAGCAGTTGGATTCATATTTCTAATCCACTGGAGTTGCCATCAAATATCTTCCTTTTTCATGTAATTAAGTATACATATAGCTTAATATGGAGACTCTAGGGATTCTTAAAACAAGTTTAGATAACATGTTTCCAGAAAAAAAATACATGAAAACAGCTCAGATCTTTTAGAACTAGTAGTCAAAGTAAAAATAGAAGTTCACAATTCCTAAAAGAGACCCCTAAATAAAAACTTTCAGGAACACCACAACCAAAATCCAGAGCTTTCACCTCTCTGAAAAACTGCAGCCAGAAATAGAGTTCAAATTCTAAGGACAGTTAAGTCACAAAAGACTTTTCATCTAACACTATGAAAGGATATGCTTATTACTCTTCCTCCCCATTTCCTTTCCCCTCTCCTTCATGATTCCCCCACAATGGAATAAAATACTTTTAAGCATTTATGGTGCAAAGATCAGTAGAAATGCTGTAATGCAAACACAGAAATCAAGATAAATCTAGAAAGGTAACTACATTTGGGTAATTGGGAGGGGCTATAAGATAATTAAATTTTTATATTTTTATAGGGATGTGGAGAGGACTGTCTTATGCCCACATGAATCTGTCTACATGGCTTATGAGGAGGCAAGAATAGATATTTTACATATCAAATAAATCTTTACAATCTCTTCTTCCCACCTTTCTGCAAGGCAAAAAGTATATCTAGATGCCTCTCTAAATATTATCTATTTATTAAATAAATATTATTAGTGTAGGGTTAGTGCTTTTTAGTTTCAAGCTGCATTCCTGAATATTTTCCTTTAACAGTGAAGGAAATGTCCCAAAATATATATTGGAAGAGATAATTCAGCTCATGCAAGAGAGAGTATAAGATTTTATCTTAGGAACAATTAATTTCCTAAATTCTCTATAGTAGTAAGCTGGAAATAGGGACATGATTGAAGAGTTTGATCCTGTATATGTTGGCTTCTTCCTAAAATATTTCTATCTCCAAATGATGAAACTGAGGGAGTTAAGAGTAAGTGGTTAATTGTGGGAATTGAGTGAATCACACTGACTCTTGTGACTCAATTCTGGAGTTTTCAGTTCCCTTTCTATTCAATTATAGTTCTAGTTCAATTTCTGTTTTGTGAGAAAGACAATTTGTTGTTTATGAATAGCTAATTATCTTTATTCAATTGTGCAATTGGGAAAAAAAAACCACATTGTATTTTTTAAATGTGGCTGGGAAGCTGGACCATCTTTACCTATTATTTGGAAACACTTAACTAAGAATTCAGTTATGCTGACAAGAAATCCAGTCAGATCCAAAGACTGAGGGAAGGCTGGCCCCATTGTAATCAATCATTTATTGTTTCCATGTTCCTTTGATTGGTCACAGGCACTTGCTGAGAAGTGGGACACCTCTTTTTCTATTTTCACAGAATTGTATCTGTTTATTTTCCCATCCCAACTTGGAAAGTTCCCAATATTTCATCTAATTAGAAATCAGATTATCTGTTGTATTGTTTTGTTTAATTGTTTTTATTATGTAAAAGTATGTCTCTTCTTGTATGTAGGGTCCAGCCCTAAATAAAAATAAATAGTCAGCCCAAGAATTGGCCTGGTCCCAAATTGTTAGGTAATTGGCATGCATTACTTATTAAATTGATATGCTTGGAAGATAGAACCATTGATTCTTTAGTCATTTCATCTTTCACCCACCACATAGGAACCTGAAGAATGGTATACCTTTTTGGAAGCTAGAAAGCAGAAGCCCAGAATCCCTCCTCTTTCTAAGTCTCATCAACTTGGTCCTAATGGAGACATAGACCATTGATCTTCACCAATAAAAAGAGTTCCATGCAATTGTCTCTTTGAGACTAATTGCATTTCAATAGAGGAGAAAGAATCAGGTCCTTTCAGAACCTTAATATCTTCAAAAGTCATGGAGGAAGTTAAATAAGATAGGGTTGGTGTGTGTGTGTGTGAGAGAGAGACAGAGACAGAGACAGACAGAGAGAGACAGAGACAGAGAAAGAGAGAGAGACACACACACAGAGATATATATAGAGAGAAAGATAGTTTTTTTGTAATGGTTTTAAAAGAGGAAAGAAGCTGGAGGGGTAACATAATATAGTAGGGAAGAAAGGAGGAAGAAGTAGAACTCACAATTAGTGTCTGAGAAAAACTGAATACAAGTATGAAGGAAGGGATAGAAGATAGAGACAGACCCTCCATACTTATCTGGAACAAAAGAGGATTGAACACATAAAATTTGGTGTAGAAATATATTAAACCCAACAGAAAACAAAGAAATAAAAGAGAGAGAGAAGAGTGGAACGTATGTAGGAGGGCAAGTAGATTGGGGAAATGAAGAGCAGTAAAGTAAAGCAAACCGGGTTTGGAGGATGAATAATAAAGGAAAGAAGGGGTAAGAATTGATGATCATTCTGGGTGAGGGGAAGAGAGGAAGCTATGAAACATTAATTACAGGTCATCAATGTTTATCACATTATTTTTCTTTCTCCACTTTTTTCTTCTTTATAAAGAGTGTGGTCAAGAGGCAAAAAGAAAAAAAAGAGGCTATGATGGAGAGAAATACATAAATAATCAGAACTGTGCAACTGAATGAGACAAATTCAGCCATATACCTGAAAAGGATAGCAGACTTGATTAGAAAGTAGCATCCAACAATATATTGTTTAAAAGAAAAAAACTTAAAATATAATGGTTTGCATAGACCTTAAAATGAGGGTATGGAAAAATTTGTTATGTTTCAGGTGAGAAAAGATAGCAAAGATGAAAGGATAGCAAACATAATTTCAGACAAGGAAACAAAATTAAATAAGCTTAAAAGAGATAAACAGGGAAATTATATTACACTTAAGAGTCCCATAGGCAATGAAATAATATCAATACCATATATTTCTGTGTATGCATGTGTATGTAAATATGAACATATATATGGATGCATATATACACATAATGTATACATGTACACACATATACATATACAAACATATGCACACACAAATAGGTTGGGCTGCTCACCAGGCATGACTTACTACTGCAAACAGCTTCAAATGATGAGGGACCTTTGATCAGTCTTTTGACTTTTCAAAGTTCACAAAACCTGGTTTCCCAAATCTAAAACTATATTATAAAGCAGCAGTCATTAAAACCATTTGGTACTGGCTAAGCACTAGAGTGATGGATTAGTAGAATAGATTAGATACACATGAACACAGTAATCAAAGCCTATAGTAATCTAGTATTTAATAAATCTCAAAACTCCAGTTTCTAGAATAAGAATTCACTATTTGACAAAAATTGCTGGGAAAACTGGAAAATAATATGTCAGAAACTCACCATAGACTTACATCATCTCACACCCATACCAAAATAAGGTCAAAATGGGTACATGATTTGAGAATAAAGGAGGATACCATAAACAAATTAGGAAAGTAAGAGATAATTTACCTATTAGATCTTTGAAGAAGGGAAAAATTTATGACCAAAGAATTAGAGAACATTATGAAAGGCAAAATGGACAACTTTGATTATATCAAATTAAAAAGGTTTTGCACAAACAAAACCAACAGAAACAATATTAAAAGGAAAGTACAAAGCTGAGAAAAATCTTTACAGTCAGTGTTTCTGATAAAGATCTCACTTCTAAAATGTATAAAGAATTATGCCAAATTTATAAGAATACAAATCATTCCCCGATTGATAAATGATTAAAGGACATGAACAGATAATTTTCAGATGAAGAAATTAAAGTCATCTATAGTTATATGAAAAAATGTTTTAAGTCACCTTTGATTATAGAAATGCAAATTAAAACAACTCTGAAGTACCACCTCATACCTCTCATACTGAGCAAAATAAGCAGAACCAGGGAATGCATTGTACACAATAACAGCAAGAATGTGTGATGATCAGCTATGAAGGACTTGGTTCTTCTCAGTGGTTCAGTGATCCAAAGCAAAACCAATAGGCTTTGCACAGAAAATTTCATCTGTATCTAGAAAAACTAAGGAGATGGGCTGTAAATGTTTTGCTAGGGATATGCAATCTTTCAGTGTTCCCAAAGAAGTCTTTTTTTCCTTCCTCATTTTTCTAAACTACTACTAAATTTTATGGATTTTATGTGAGAGCCAAGTTCTGCTTTTTTCTGGAGAGAATGTCTAGCCTGGTTCTGCTATTGCTTACTTAGGGGTACTGAGTTATGATCCGAAAGTTTTCAGTACTTCCAAAGTTTCCTGATCCAGGGCACAATTTTATTTCTGTTCTCAGTGCTCCCTTTTAACTTTGCATATTCTTGGCATGGGTCTGTATTTGACCAACATGATTGTGGCCTTGTTCAGTTTGGAGTTTCAGTGGACTACTGCTGGACCCAGCCACCACCTTGACTTTTCAACTAGCATTCCCTGCTTGTTCATACTAACAGAATTGTAGACTTCCTTTTTTTTTTTTTTTTGACATTCTTGCCTTGGTTATTCCTCTGTCAACTTTAGGCTGGGCTATTGATTGGAACTAAGAATCTTGCCTATTTGTGGGGTATGAGCCACATAGCTGCTATTTACTTCAGGACTAGTTTGTACACAATCCATGACCCAGTATTGCTCAAACTGGAATGTTACCATAGATTCAGGCTTCCTTGTCAATCTTCTATAAACCTGTGACCTGGAACCAGGTAGTTAATGACAGAGCTGTCATTTACTACTTGCTCATGCCTTCTACTCTAGTTTAGGTACTGTTATTTTGGATCTGGGCCTCTTCTTGCCCTGGTGCAAAGTCTCTCCCAGTGCTTAAATCCTCTATATCCCACACTAACCACATCTCATCCCCAGTGTCCATGCATCTATCTTCATGTTCTGACCTGGGCTGAAAAAATACTCCTAATTTATCTTGAATTTCTCATTCAGGATGCATTCTGGTGCATTTTGTAGATGCTTGGAGTTTTGAGGGGGGAATGTATGTATATGGAGTGAGTTAACATTTTTTCATTCATTTCTTCTTCTTACTATTCCATTCCCAAAAGTCAGCTGTTATTTACAAGATTATTAAAGAGGTCAGGCTTTTTGTCTGATCACTTTAGTCATTGGTAAACTGATGATGCTAATCACTATTTACAGATCATGGCTAAGCAGACAAGCTCATAATACACAACTACAGAGTCTTATACTTGTCAGGAATGTTGTAGAGGAAATTACTGTTCAAGTATGGATTGAATTAGTTGACTTTGAGGTATCTTCCAACTCTGAGATTCTGTGATAAAAACCATCACATCATCTTACTCAAATGTCTTATATATTTATATTTTATTTTATACTGTAACTTACATGGTTCATACCTTGAAAGTGAAGGCATTGAACATCTCTAAACATATACAAATTCTTCCAAATTGTCACTTAAGCCCTTTACAATGCACAGTAATGCACACATTCAGGATTATTATGTTACTCTATCTCTTCATGTGTTCCAGCCAAATTGGATTTCGTATTCCTCTCTCATATCCTTTGTACACAGGCAAGAGAATTTCTGGCTTAGGTTTCTTTCCAGAGAACATTGCCCCAGTCTTTATTTTGAACTTCCAGACATTGTTTCCCAAAACTCAAAGGTCACAACACTTGCAGACTGAAGGCTAGGAAAGTTAAAAACTCTAGCTTTAGCTAGCAGAAAGATATTGGTATTTTTCTTTTTTATTACTTGTTTCCTGACATATATATCTTTTCCTTTCTTGCTTTCTGTAAAAAAATGGAATTTTATGCTGATTCCATATTCACATTCTATATAAGTTTTATGAAGCTGATTCTTTGGTCTTTCTGACTTCCCCTCCCCCATAGAGATGAGTTTGGTCTCTGAACTGGGGTGGAAAAATCTACATTGTAAAGTCTACCTTATTAAAAAATATATATTGGGGAGGATTCTGGGAAGATGGCAGAGTAGGTTGGTAAATTTCAAGCTTTCCTGATTTCCCCCCAAATAGAACAAATTTGCACCTCAGGATGAACATAGACTGGTGAAAAACCAACATGACTTGGGACAGAAGAACAGGGGTCCTCCAGATACAACACAGGAAATAACAAATGGGGAACCATGGAGCTAGCTGATTGTGACTGGAACTTTAGCAGGAATGACGGAGACTTTCGCCTCCTGGACTGTTTGCCAAGTTGAGGTTTGATTCTGGAAAGACAAGAGTGAACCTCTGCTGATTGGGAATGCCAGGCCCAACTGTGCTGCTGAAGCATAGCCCTGAGTGAGAAGGAACCAGCACCTGGTGAGTGCAGAAGTAGGAGGGCAGTAATATTGCTGGCTGTGGGCACTTGCAGGAGGATAAAACTTTTGGTTTAGGGTTCTTGGTCAGAGTGGAGAGCTGAAAAGAAGCTTGAGGCACCCCATGATTAGAGGTGCTTACACTGATACCTCTTTTTAAAAAAAGAAAGAACCCCACCATTGAAATGGTAAAGTGAAATGGCTCCTTGCCCAGAGAGAATTTATAGAACTCAAAAAAAAAAGAATTCAAAAATCAAATGAGAGATATTGAGAAAAAACTAAGGAAAAAAATTAAATCCATCCAAGAAAAAGGTTATGAAAAAAGTTAATTAATTAGAAAAGGAGGTATAGATTCTCAAAGAGCAAAATAACTCTTTGAAAATTAGAATTGGGTATGGGGAAGCCAGTGAAGCTATGTGAGATCAAGAAATAGCACAGATTATAAATAATGACAAAATAGAACAGAATGTGAAACAACTCACAAGAAAAATAATAGATCTGGAGAACAGAACAAGAGGAGAAAATATAAGAATAATGGACTGCCAGAAAGTTGTGATCAAAAAGAGAACTTTGACACAATAATGCAGGAAATAATCTTAGAAAATTGTCCTGGAGTGAAAGAACATGAGGGGAAAATAGAAAAATCCCCTGTCACCATTTTAAAGAGATCCTTTGTGGAAAACACATAGGAATATTATTGCCAAATTTTGAAATCCCCAGATCAAAGAGAAAATTTTGCAAGAAACAATTCAAATACATTGGAGCTACAATTAGAATTGTACAAGACTTAGCAGCAGCTACAATAAAAGCCCACAGGTCTTGGAATCACATTTAAAAATAAGCAAAAGAATTAGGCCTAAGGCCAAAAATATCATATGCAGCAAAATTGTCTATAATTTTCAATGAGAAAAAATAGACACTCAATGAACTCAGATTTTCAGGACTTTCTATCAACCAAACCCGAACTTAACAGAAAATTTAACAGATAAAAGCCCATATCAAAGAGCAATTTTAAGGAACTCAATATGGACAAACTGTTTAAACATGGACAAATTGTTTATATTTTTTCTATATGGGAAATACATATTTTACGTTTAAGATTTACATCAACAACAGAGTAAACTCAAAAGAGAATGGCAGAGCAAAAGTAAAAATAGTAATCATGTTATACAAATGAGGTACAGAAGAATAGATACTGAGGCATTCAAATGGGGAAGAGGGCTTGTAGTTCTGAAAACCTACTCACACCAGGAATGGGTTCAATAGGCAATATTACATATATCATGAAGGGTATAGTACCCTTCAAAATCTATAAAGAAATAAGGGGGGAGAGATAGGTGGATGGTGAAGCAAAGGGTAAAGAAAGAAGACAAGGGAGGGGGGAGGTTAAGTAATAGCAAGGCAAGTTAGGGAGCAGAATTTAATGAAAGTCATCAGGAATAGGAAAGACATGTATCTATGTGGGGTATGTGTATGTTTGGGTCTGTGTATGTATATATATATATACATAAATATATATTTTATAATAAATATATCTTTTCTTAACTATAGCTTGCTTGGGGGTAAAGGGGGGATGAAAGGGAGACGTGTGTATGTTTTTGTATATGTAAGTGTGTGTGTATATCTTCATATGCATATATAAATATATCCTTTCCTAACTATAGTCTGCTTGGGGGTAGTGAGGGGCTGAAAGGAGGGAAAAAGAATAAAGTAAATAAGATGTGCAGCAGCGAACAAAAGAACAATATACAAGAAAGTCAAGATGGACAATCATGAATATAATTTCTTCTACTTATATATATATATATATATATATATATATACTTTCTTGAACTAGTAATCTGTCATTATATATTTTGAATCCTCATGTTCTGCTAGGCACATGACAATGTTTTCTTTCATTTTGTTTTGTATTGCTTTTCTGTTTTTCTTTTTGCTTATTCTGTTTCTTCAAATAAAATAAATTTGGAAAAAAATTGTATTTACAATGTAAACAAAATTTATCTCTATATGTTGAACTGGTAATTGGCAGCAATATCTGTTTAATAAATCTTCAGAATATTTTTTATCAAAGCACTGAGGATGGGAAAAGAGGAGAGGAAGCTGTGAGGAATTTGAGGAAGGATGAAAAAGTCTGAAAAAGTTGCTGTAGTGAATGGGACAGTGAATTGGATAAGTATAAAAGAGATGCTTTGGATAGTGAAGGCCTATGTGAAATTACATAACATAAACTTAAAATGGACCTAGCATGATTTTGTGACTTTACTTTAGCTTTTTTCAATAGTATATAAGTAAGAGTAAAAATGGTGACTGAGTATTGCAGTTAGGTGTGATGCTTACCACAATATTATTTGTGAAATTTGTTGAATGACTAAGTGGAAAAAATGGCATCTCTTTCAAACTATTCACACATATGATTCTAGAAAAAATATTAAATGATAATATTAAATCACATTTTTCTATTTGAAGAGTATGAGGATAGACATTTGAAAGATTTGAATCTAACTTACCAGATTTTTTGTGCAGATTCCCAAGGCTATTTCATACTCAACATATCTCTCTTCCTTTAATATATCTGGTCCATAGGTTTCCACAATAGAATATACACCAAAATTCTCAGGATAGATTACTTGAGACCAAAATGCCACTTCATCTCTCTTGTCTAAATAGATATTGCTTAAAGAAACATTGCTTTGAAACAATATATATGGACAACGACTATCTTCTTCATAAGTTGAACTATATAACTCCAAAAGTAATGGATATTCTGTCAATTTTGCTCTGCCATGATTAAAATTTGCAAGAAACAGCTCCCCATTAGGGTTATTTAAAATTACTGTATTGTCCCTTTTATCAACCCATTCATGTAGCAAAGCTACATCTGTAACATCAGTTTTGAAATAAAGCATAATATTATTGTACATTTTTATCACAGCATTCCCAAAGTAATCTGAAAAAAAGAGAGAAAAAAAGTTAGAATTTCTCTAGTTTTCCTTTCCTTGTGAGTGCATATTTTTAAAAAGGCATTTTTTGTTCTAGAGAAAAAAGTTTTTTTTTCTGTTTCTCATCTTTTAGATCCTCAAAATGTTTAGTATCATTATTATTAATAGAAGCTGATTATTCCTTCCTCCCCCACTATTTTCTTTAATAACAGTGCTAAAATAGACAAAAATCATAGATATGAATACTCTCAAAAGGCAAATATCAGCAATTATTGAGCCACCTGCCTATTCTTTCATCTATTAAATCTTTATAAGAATGATTTACATATACATCAAAGACCTCTAAAATATGAAAAGGGAATATTCAGATTTTGGAAATTGTTTCCCTAAAGCACAACACATCCTTATAATTAGCTGATAGTTATAGATCAAAAAACATTCACTGTGTTTATTGTTTGTTGAGTATAAGAAAGCATCTGACTTAATAAAGTAAAATGCTGCTCGGGGTTCTCCTAAACAAAGTTATCTCCCATGTATATGCTAAAAAAAGATTCCTTGAAATATTTAACTTGTTCAATGATACTTTTTTCTGATTCCATTATGAAAGGATTCTGAGAAGGGTCACAGAAATGTAAGAAAAAAAATTAATTTACTGCTTTATTCTTTGCTTCCATCTTCTCTTTACTTTTCTACCCTTAAATCTATTCATTCTTTTCTTCAGCAGCCTTCCCATACTTAGTCTTTTTCTTCTACTATCTATGAATTCTTAGGACATTTCTCTTTTAAGTGTATTTATTCCCTAAAATTTCTCCCTTATCAACTTACTTATAATTCCTAATTCAATTGCTTTTACTTAACAATTATAATAAATTTCCTCCCCCAAGTGCTATAGGACAAAACATCTTAAGAACAAAAAATTAAAAATATGCAAGATATCGTTTCACCTTATTATCTGGAATAGACAAGTCTTTCATTTAATGCATTCAGTATCACACTGGTATGCTTATACAATTGTGATAACACAAAGCCAATAGATGTCTCCCATTCACTTAGGTGGTTTTCTGCAGTAGTAGCAAGAGTTATATGTGAGAAGTTGGATATATAGTAAGGGTTCCAGGATCCTCTTCAACATTCAGTTAAGATATTAATGTGCTGTCCTAATCTTTCCCTTCCTTATTGCTATTTAGTCTTTGACCTCGTTCATGCTTGTAAAAATGTCAGGAGAAACAATTGTTATTTTTTCCCATTTTCTTCTATTTGTTAGGACATTTTTGATACAATTGGAATGAGAGAGAAGTGGAGGGTATGGGTATGGGGAAAAGTAAAAAGGATGAGGTAAAGTAAGAAAACTGAATGTATATCCATCAAATTAGATAACAGACAGTAGATCCAATGAAGCTGATTAGCGGTGGTTCAACTATTTTAAAGGCTGTCATTTGAAAGGAGAATCACGCTTGTGTTTTGCTCCAAAGGGTAGGAAAAAAATGAATGGAACCTAGATGGAATATGATTGAACTGCTAGATCAGTAATCGCAAAGAATTGATTTTAAATCTTGCCCAAATTGTCAGTGATTGTATGATCATGGATAAGGCACTCTATGCATATTGGTTTCCTTATTTAGTAAAATGGAGCCAATAATATATTACTTGCCTCTCAGGGTTGTTGGGGGGATCAAATGAAATAATGCAGATAAAGTGTTTTGCAACCCTTAAATATATTATGATTATATGTAAATATTATGATTATTGTTATTATCATTATTACTAAGTTGCAAAAAGGACTATTTAGATTTGATGGCAGAAAAAAAGTTTGTAGCAATTGTTACAAAAAAGTTGTTCAAAAGTAGAAATGGGCTATCTTGGGAGATTATGTATTCCTTCATATATGTATCACACGTATTTTTATCACTTATATTCCAAAAAAAGTGCTGAACTTGTGATTGTGAGAAATCCTGCTTTGAAATTTACTGTTTTTATGATATTGGCATGCCACTGAACTTTTATGTCTCAATTTCTTCATCTATGAAATGGGGAGAATAAATGCAATATACCTCATAGAGTTTTGGGGAGAGAAAATACTTGTAAACATTAAATGTTATTACTAATGGTGAATGTTTATGTGTTTTATTTTCTCAGGCTGGGAGCTACATGGAAGCAAAGGCATTGCTTCATTTTAGGTGCTGAATGAATGTGTGGATTGATGACTAATATGTTTGACTCAAAAAGGAACCAATTTTCATGAATTTCAATTGACAATTATATAGTATGATCTTACACTTTTAATTCTATTTTCAAATAATAGAGACAATATCAATCTCACAAACTTTGGATGTCACAAAATAGATTATGGTAATTACCTTGCAAAATGATGACCTCTTCATAAGAAAGTTCTTAGGTTTACCAAATAGAACCATTAATTCACCTCTTCCCCCAAGATAAAAATACTTAACCTATAAAAACTTGGTGAATGTGGCTACCATTTGCTATATATGATAGGTTTTCGTCTCCAACAGGTGTACGTAAAAATCCACGTTTTGAATAATTTTGGTAGCTATAGTAGACAGTCGAGTCATCCCATATCACAAAATTTGGCAATGCTGTATACAGGAATTGTGTATTCAATTTTTTGTTACTAGAGAAAGACATTAAAAAGTCTTGTAGTTCCCATTTCTGTGTATCCTCACTATAGAATGCTAAATGCAAAATATTATTTTGACTCCCTTTTAATTTGTGAGCTATCATCAAACTAACTCCAGTTGGATGTGAAGTATAAGTAGCAACATGTATAGAAAACAAATTTCTGTCATTTTGGTCGAAACTCAGAATATCCAGGAGCTCTTCAAGTTGTATTAATGTGAAAAATCTTAAGTTGGTATATCCAAGTAAGACTTCTGTTTCTGTCCACAATATCATTTCGCTTAATTCTAGTCCTTCCTGCAACAAAATTTAAAATAATAATCACAGAAATAGATTTTAGATATCATTATAATTATTGTGTTCTAAATTTTATTCTCTTGTAAGTTTTAGAATCATTTTAAATTAAATAAGGTCTACATTTAAAAATATTTCAGTATAATGGAGATATGTGATTTCTTTCTATTTCTGACACTTCTAGCTGTGGGACCATGGCCATTTAACTTTTCTCATCTCCAAAATAAGGACAATACTATTAGCTGCCTTCCTCAATGGTTATTGTGAAAAGCAAATAAAAGAATATAGTTATTTCTTCTACAATGTGTGGCACTCCAGTGATCTGGAAAATCTGCTTAAATTTTTTTGGCCTTCCTTTCCTATCAGGAAAAAAAGTCTGAATTATTATGGTATTTGAAAAAATGGCTTGATATTATACAATACTATCCATATGTAGCATACATTTCTGAGTTTCTAAACTTTATGTGTTGTCTATTAGCCTTTGTGTGATTCCTGTGGTTTCTGCAAAACTCCCCCCAATTTTTTATTTAGTTTTTCATACTGACCCACAGGTCAAACCATGATGGGGGAAGTTGTGATGTGAAAGGAATGCTTTTTTATGTAAAGTGCTTTGTAAAACTTAAGACCACTGTATTATCAGCTACTATTATTTTCAGTCATCCTAATCAATTAGGTTTTCCTCTATAGATCCTAGTCTCTGTATGACTTAATAAAAGACCTTTGAGATTTACCATGACTACATTCATTCTCCTGTGGCCAATCTGGTGATAAATCTCTCTGTAGTTGGCTAATAGACATACTGTTGAACACTCAGCTCATACATAATGCCTTTCCAGGTTTTACAGGTCTTGCCAAAGCTTGTGATTAATTGGCATAGTCATTAAGAACTCAGCTATGGTTACCTCTGTATCACAGGGAAGCCGTAAGGCAGACTTTTAGAACAAACAAATTAAAATTAGCAATTATAATTTTTATGCTAGTTTGGTTTAGTTCTGAAAAAACAATCTGAGGCATAGGCCTAAAAATAAAGCTAAAAAGTTTTACATATGAATTTTTTTCAGAACATATATTATTATTATTCCCTCCACACTACATATAATTTTAAACTGTAGCAATAACAACAGTTTTTTCAAACCAAGCAAGACGTTAATTTT
>JAJPUD010002364.1:117023-129978 GCA_023553655.1 Myrmecobius fasciatus
AGGAGTTTTCCAGGTTTCATGTTCTGGCTTAGCTCTTTTGTGCTGTGAGAAGCTCAGAAAGCCTCAGCTGTATCTACAACAAGGTGAAGATACATTATTTGATGTGCAATTTAATATGTTTCCTTTCTGATTGTGAAACCCGAAGCAACTAAACTACATTGAATTAAACGAAGCTAAAACAACCATTTCAGTACAGAATCATGGTTCCTGGTTTGACTAATGAAAGAGCAAGAGAAATTGCAGAAAAATTATCCTTTGCTGATCAACACTAAAGTATGGTTATGATAACATTCTACTAAAGAACTGGGAATGAGAGAATACTGGGAATAGGAATTTGGTGGCATGATCATTCTAGGGCATGGATTTGAGCAGGGCAAGAAACCTTGAGAGAATACCTGAGCTGAGGGAAACATGGGGGCTTGCAGATCAGAGAAACATGGCCACTTCTACCACATGGATTATAGATACATTAGAGCCAGGTATTCTTGTTGGTCACTAAGGCAGGAAAACATACTTCACAAAGAATGGCATATGTTAATAATGGAGTACTGAATTCATTTCAGCAGACCGGAATAGAAAAGATTAGGTTTCAAGGGAGAATATAATAGAAGAATCTTTATCAATCTCTGAGAACGTATAATATGTGGCTGCTTAGCTTAATGTATAAAGGCTGGAACTCTACAGAAAACATCTCTATGAGAATAGTAAAGGGAAAAAATTAAAATTTTCCTCATCCCATCTTCCAGGCTTATAGTCAGAGGTATAGAGATTTGTAACTGTAGGTCTATGGCCAGATCTCAGAGGGGAACAGGAAGAGGGGGAAATTTTGGAGGGAACTTGGAATTTTTAATATTTTTATAACTATATTTTGATATAATGTTAATATTATGACAGATTTTTTCTTATCAAATCCCTTTCCTGAGATCTCAGGGAAAGGAAATAGGAATTTACATAGTATCTAGTATGTGCCATAAATATCTCTTTTGATTCTCACAACAATGCTATAAGATAGATTCTGCTATAAATTCCATTTTACAATTGCAGAAACTGAGGTAAACACAGGTTAAATGACTTGCTCAGGGTTACAGTTAGTAAGAGACTGAGGCTGTATTTGAACTCCAAACCTAGTGCTCTGGTATCAACTAGCTGCTTCTAGGTTAAGAGCACAATATGACATCTGAAATTCTATCAGGGAGCAGCCATACCACAGAATCACATAATTTGTAGCAGTAATCTAGTTTAATTCATGCTTGAAAGGGAATTGCTATTACAATTTACCCAACAAGTTGTTTTTCCAACTTCTAACTGATGATTTCCAATGAAGTGGACTTCAATACTTTTCTAAAGCAATCCATTTTACTTTTGAACAACTCTAATGGTTAGGAAAATTTTTTTCCTGATAGCAAGTCTAAATTTATTTTTTATACAACTTCTGTCCTTGACTCCCAGTTTTGCTCCCCAGTTCCAAAAAGATAATTAGAAAATTTGGATAAATCCAGATCTTTCTTATGACCTTGCTATCCTAGCCTATTATAAGCACATCTCCTTTTCCAATGTCTTTTTGTTAATGATACATTCTAGAATTTCTGAGGAATCAAAGTTCACTAGCTCATAGCTCATAGCTAATAGATTTTGCTCTCTTCCTTCTGCTCCTTAAAAATAATTTCCTTATTTTACAAAATTTTTCACATATTAATAACAAAATCTCAGCAATTACATTTGTCACTTCTTGAAATAACTGAGAATATAGGCAATTTGAATTTATTTACCAAAGGGAGAAGGTCCCTTACAAAATCTTATCTGGGGAGTAACCATTTTGTTCAGTCATTTTAATTAGAAAGACTTCTCTCTGGTTATGATGAGAATCAAATGAAATAGCATTTGTAAAGTTTAGCACACTGCTTGGCACATAGTAGGCACATAAATATTTATTTCTTGTCTTCTGAACAGTTCTGTTTTCTCTTGGTGATTGGTTATTATTATCCCATTCACTTCAAGCAAATTATGAAAGTTCTTTCTATATCCATCTTCTTTCCCCTTGGATGATGAAATTATCATTAAGACAAGTTATTTCCCTTCCAAGCTTTGACTTATAGTTACTTGAAGAAATTCATCTTCTCCCTGCCCTTTCAACTGATCTTGCCCCTTCAACTCTTTTTCCCCCATCTCTTCACCCAATTCTCTTCTCAAACTGCAATCACATTCTCTTTTTGTAGAACATTCTCTTGGCAAAATAGCTTTTCATTTGCAAAATGAGTTTATTGTAAAAAAGATAAAAAGAGGCTCGGGCTTGATTTGGGAAGGAAGTCTTAAATGTGTGAACTCTTTGGAAGATTTGTGTAGATGGAAGGTTTATAGAATGGCTGATTAAGGAAATGGTTTGGGGTTGATAGCTTAAAATTAAAAATGAAGTTTTAGTAATGTGTGAAGTGATATTTAATGAAATCTTGGCATATGTTGGCAAGATCAAATATTTTGGTCTAGTTACTTGAGATGGAAGGGAAATGTTGCAAAAATATTATGTTTTTTAGTCCTATCACAGAAATTTCTCCAGTTGTCAACAAATTTGGATAGAATGGCTTGGGTAGGAAGGATGTCCTTTCCATTCCTAAACTATGCATTCAAACACAACCATGGGAAACTACTTTCTTCTGAACCTAAGCATACTCAGGTAATGCAATCAGAAGTGAGGTTATTTCTGAGAGACCCCATAAGCTAAAAAGATTTACAACATGAATCTGGTAGGCTCAAATTAGGACGTGCTACAAATCAATAAATGGAAGTAGATAATATCAGAGCACACAATCTCTTGGAATATTCAGCAACATATCCCAACCCGAAAGCCCCAGAAACGTATAGTGACTATAATGCTGCAGTTTGAAAACTTTAACTCTCTAGAACGGTTTACTTGTAGATGTATTAACTCTACACAAAAATTAATGAGTTCAGTGAACTAATTACAAGGATGAAAATGTCATTAACTACCACATAGTTAATCTAAAATGATTTATGGAATGGACTGCATATTGTTTTATGAAATATCCAACATAAGTCAATGTCAAGCATGTCCTGGTAATTCTGTTGGCATTCCCTAACTATAATTAGATAATTAAGGATCTCAAAGATCTCATTTTGTAAATTATAAATCTTTTTTTTTGCTTTTCCTATTTTAGCATTTATTGTATTATTATACTATTAATTTATTAATATTAGCATAACATTAACATCACACTAATATTAATACAAATAATATTTAGTATAATACTAAATAATATTGTACTAATATTAATATAAATGATAATATTATATTAAATAATATCATTCAATATATATTTTAGTATTTAGTATTAGTATTCCTATTTTTTATTCATTCAGTTTTTGGTCCTATCAATTTGTAGTAAGATACATGTGGTGTAAATAATTTGTGAAAGGAAATATGCTATAAAATAATTATAAAGTATAAATTATCTAGGAACAATGGGCCACCATAGTAACTTGTGGTCCCCTTTTTCAATGGCTTTAAGAGTTAAGTATAGTGAAGCAACCCCTGTTAACTCCAGCAACTAGGGAGTCTGAGGTTGGTTCTTTTGAACTTGGGAGATTTTAATTACAGAAGGCTAAGTGGATGTCTGCATTTCCTTTCCTAATTTTTCCTCTATTGCACTTTTTTTGGGTGTGTAATATACATGTATATTTATGTAATATATGTAAGCACACACATTCATATACACATACACATATTATGGATATATATTATGGATATACATACATGTACATGCACACACACGTCTCTTTCATTAGCTCTTCTGATTGGGCTTGTGTCCAATATACAATTCCCCACTCCTCTCCTCTCCCTTGATGCTTTACATGTAGATGTTTTCAAGTCATTGCCTTCTGAGTTTCTCTGGAGCTTCTCTGTCAACATATCTTTTTATGGTCAAATTTTTTGTGGCTCTAGTTTGCTCATTTTCTTGCCTATTTCTTAACTTTTGACTTTATGTGAAAACTGGGAGCTGGGGAAGAGGGTGGCAGAGTATCTAGCCTGAGCTTTCAAGCTCTATCTGGTAATCTAAGTTTTTTTGTGCTTCCAGTGTGATATGATCTGGGTTGAGATCTGCCCTTTTATTCTATGCTCTGTTTCTTGCACAGGTAAGGCCCCAGATCCCTTATAACCACAATCAATCCTTTCAGTCCTAGAACTGCAACCAGAAACTAAGTAATGAGCAGTATACCACTGTGGAATTCTGACTCCAAGGTGGGTAATGAACAACAGAGCCAGCAAATGGCACCTGAGCCTGAGTCAAGTACAAGTATAGAGATTGCCTGGGGTCTCTTTCAGACTGGGTGTTCAGTCCTCTTTACTGTCAGTGTTGCTGTTCCTGTTGTGCTTTTGTCTTGCAATGACCCCATCCAGCCCTTACTGTAGTGTCTAGAGACACTTTTATGTTTTATTTTCAAGTTGCCCTGGGCTAGAAAAATGACTTTGTTTTTGTTGGTTTTCTGCTCAGAATTTGTTTTAATGTGTTATTGTTGTTGTGTATTGGGAGGAGGTATTTGGGAGAATTCAGAAAAAATGTTTTCTAATAAGAGGTAATGTCATTTGGGCTGTGCTCAAGACTACCATCATGTTTCATTACTTCATTAACAATTCTCAAACAGTTTAGAGTAGCATGCTTTAACAAGATTTCTATCTTTTTCCTTTGACAACCAACTCATTTCAGGTACATGAAATGATATCACTTTCCTAATGATCAGTAGTTTCTTGTATCCGTAAATAATTCAATTCTTTCTCATTTGACCTTGACATTAGCAGATTACCTTAAACATGACTTGGAATATGCAATTTACTGGCTCATCCTTGTATAAATTCTTCTGTTTCTTACCAAAACAGAAACAATTGCTATTTACATTCATTTTGAGCTAAAACAGGGTCCAAACATCGACTAAGTGGGGGTTAGCTTGGTTAGTTGGTTAATCAATGAAAGCCAGTGCTTTTCAGTTATGTCTGACTTTACATGACTCTACTTGGGATTTTCTTGGCAAAGATACTAGAGTGCCATTTCCTTCTTCAAGCACTGAGGCAAACTGGATTAAGTGATTTGCCCAGGGTCATACAGCTAGTAAGTGTCTGAGGATGGATTTGAACTTAAGCAACTGGATATGCAGGATCATAAAGAGGGTCCCTTTAATTCAAGGATTGTTAACCTTGTGTCATGAAAGCCTTTGGCAGTCTGTTGAAGCCTATGGCCCCTTTCTCAGGGTTTTATGCCTATTCTCTTAACTGAAGGAATGTTACATTTCAAGTAGAGAAGTTAGTGAAAATAAGGTATAATTTTTTTCCCATCCAAATTCATGTATCTCCTTCTGAAAAGAACTCCTCTCTGGTCTAAATAATTGCTCTTTCTGAGTGAGGACTTGATACAGTACATAGATTACATCTATTTAAAAAGAAATAGGACCTATTTGTACAAAAATATGTATTGCAGCTCTTATCTGGAGGCAATGAATTGGCAATTGAGGGGATGCCCATCAATTGACAAATGGCTGAATTGTCTTATGTGTTTGTGATGGAATATTATTTTTCTATAAGAAATGATGAGCAAGACATTCTCAGAAAAGACTTCCATGATGCAAAGTGAAATGTACTGTGTACAGAATTACAGTAATATAGTAAGATGATCAGCTGTGAATGACTTAGCTATTCTCAGCAATACAATGATCCTAGTTAACTCCAAAGGATTATGATGAAAACTACTTTCCATACACAAAGGGAGAATTGATAGGTTCTGAAAACAGACTGAAGCATATTTTTTTAAACTTTCTTTTTCTTTCTTTCTTTTTTTTTTTTTTTTTGCTTTTTGCTGAGGCAATTGAAGTTAAGTGACTTGCCCAGGGTCACACAGCTAGGGAATGTTAAGTGTCTGAGACCAGATTTGAACTCAGGTCCTCCTGACTTCAGGGCTGGTGCTCTATCCACTGCACCACCTAGCTGCCCCTAAACTTTATTTTTCTTGAGGGTTTTTTGTCTGTTTTATTTTGCAACATGACTATTATGTTAATGTTTTACATCATTACACATATATATCTTATATTGAACTGCTTGCCTTCTCAATGAGGGGGAGGAAAGTAAAGAATTTGAAAACCCAAAGTTTCAAAAACAAATGTTAAAAATTATTTTTATATATAACTATATGCAACTATAGTTATATATAGTATATAGTTATAACTATCTAAATACGAAATACAATTTTTAAAAAGATTAAATATGTTTAATAAGAATAGTAGTGATGAATTTATGGTTTTAAATAAGGAGAGGGACACATGAAGTGGATAGAAAGTTGTCCTTGAAGCCAATAAGACCTACTATCAAACAACTCCCACCTCTGACCCATATTGGCTGTGTAACCCTGCTCAAGTTGTTTAACTTCTCCATTCTCTCAAAAACTTGGAGACTTGTGCTAAGTCTCAGGCTGACCTTCAATGATAGACAAATCTTCTTTACCATGGGTGGGTGCCTTATGCTAGGGAAAGCACAAGTCCATTCCCCTTATCTTACAAGCAGGCTTTGCCACATATTTTGGTTTTTATCATACTTTAAACTCAGTTTTCCAGGTTGTTCATATTCAGAGAATATAAAACAACAACCACTAAAAAAACCTTCAAGAATAAATAATAAACTTGGACTAACCCTTGGTATATAATCAGGCCAACACCAGCTTCTTGTTTCTATACCGATTATATTCGGAGGAATATGAAACCTCATGTCAAGTTTTATGAAATCATTCTGTCTCCTCAGGTAAAGAGAACCTGTTGTTAAAAATAATATTCCTTCTTCTATTATGCTAACGTCTTGTACATTTCTCCTTTCTTCATCAGTAAGCATGTTGGGAGGTATTCTGATCTTCTGTGAAGTATTAAAACCATCCTTTGAATAAAGAGTCTCCCAATGTGAAACTATGACAATATTTGCAGGAAAACACGGGGGCCAGTCAAAAAATAAATTTTCATCAATATCTGTTGTTATAGGTAGGTCCCCAGAATTCTCAGAGAAATTATGTGTATTATAAGTCATTAAAACTGAACATGGTGCAATAAAGCAGTCCTGGAAAGCTACTGAATTCCCTTTGATAAGCAAGAAAATGTTCTTTTTTGTGTGTGGTATTTGCACTTGCCAGGTCCTAAGAACAAAAAAAATGAAGCCATAATTACTGGCAAGAATAACAAGACCCCTTATCATCTTGCCATGATTACTCCTACCCCCTTCCATCTTATAAACAGATTAACCTTACTAAAAACAATTATTTGAAAATTTTCAATGGTTCTTCTTATTATTTTAAGAAGATCCTCAATGAAAACTTTCACCCCTGCTTCTGTATCTCTGTACTGCAAACTCAAGCCCCATTTCTTCCTTCAATACCTCCTTGATTTCTCTAATCAACACTTTTTTGGGGGGAAGTTTTATGGAATTTATTTTAGTATTTAATCTAATATTTCTGTACAGCTTGACTCAAAGCCTAGAAATGATTGCTGGCACAAATATATATGTAAAGACAGTCACATTTGGCATGTAGACATCTTATCATGTTTACATATCTATCTATATAATCTATCTACCCATTAGTTATTTTATCTTTACAATAAAGGCAGGAATTTGAAAAAAAAATTGAGTTGTGGGTTAATTTCTTTAATGCCTGTAGTTCCTTTGCCTTTCTTCTTCTCACTCACCACAATTTCAATTTATTTATACCAAAAAATTAATTCCAAGAAAATAGACCTTGGTGGTTTGTTAAAAGAGAAGTCCTTAAAATGTCTCTCAAGCAGTGTAGTTTGGCCAACAAGAATCAACAGGGGTTTTTTAATCCCTAAAATATATCAAGTCTTAAGATAAACACTACTCAAGTAACCAGGAAGTATAGATTTAAAAACAGCCAATTTATTTGGCTGTTATTTCATACATGTCAACTTTATTTCAAAAGAATGTGAATACTTTTATTTTGGAGAAGAAAAGTCTATATCATATTTAAGACTCTGAGCAGAGACACAGGCTGTTATCAAGAGCGATATAACTCTTTAATAACTTCTTTATGAAGAGCAATGTAGCTTCAATAAGAAAATGAAATCCTCACATACTTGGTCATCCCTAGTTTAATGACCAAGTATGTGAGGACTTCATTTTCTTATTAAAGCCTCTGAACTCTTAAGATAAGATGATGAATGGCAAAAACTACTCTCTTAAAAAACTAACAATCCAAAAAATAACTTTTTTTCTGAATTCAAACATCAATATCAATATTATTATCATTAACAACAACACAACAAATGGCAATTTTTTGTATACAGTGTAATATTTTATGAAACTGACTCTCCATTTCATATCCCTTTGCTTAAAAAAAATTAAATTTTACATTCAGATAACTATTTCAGGAAAACCTAAGCCACCACACTTCACCTGATAACTCTACTCTTTGTCCTCCACAGTCTTGTTTACCATCTTGCAAAGATTATGCAATTTTTTTCCCCACCTCTACACTTACCCTAGTTCTGGGCAATTCTGGGTCAATCAAATCTACTCTGCTATTGTTCCATGAAGAGATCTGTCAGTCTTATGGTCTCATTCACTATTCCTGTAACTTTCTGGACCAATATTTCATAATTGGTCATCACTTTCTTTTATGTATTATCTCTCCCATTAAAATATAAGGCCACAAGCACTTAGCAAGTGATTGGCATAAAATTTCTTTCTCATTCATTCACTGGGGGCAGGGCTGTAGGGAAGAGGATGCCCAGGTTCAATTATGAATTGAAGGACTTCTACAATGCAAGTGAGAACCAGGAGTTTTATATCAATATGATTGCCTTCTAACCTCTGATTATTACAGGTAACAAGATACTGGCAGGTACAGAGAGAGATGGTCAACCTACTATCAATGATATAGGAAAAAAAAATGTCCATATAATGGAGGGGTGTTAGATAGCAAGAAAAAGCAAGGTGTTAGATAGCAAGAAAAAGCAAGGCTAGAGCAGAAGCAACCATTAAGATGAAGTTAGCCATTAAGGGGAGAATTCTGGGAAGATGGCAGAGTAGGTCAGTAAATTTTAAGTTCTCCAGATTTCCTCTACCAACGGAACAAATTTGCACCTCAGGGTGAACATAGACTGGTGCAAAACAAAGACTTGTGGCAGAACAGGGGTCCTCCTGGGACAACCCAAGAAGGCTGAAAGACCATAGGACAAGGTTTAATCTGTGTGAAGTGTAAACATCTCCAGGCTAGCTCCCCAGAAACAGACAGGGAGCTTTGGGTATACTGGTTTTGAGGGAGCCTCAGCTCAGCCACCGTAACTTTCACCTTCCTGGGAGTGCAGGGTTTGAGTCCAGAAAGACTGAGAGAACCTCTGCTGATTAAGAATGTCAGGCTCAGCTGTGCTGCTAAGAAGTGACTCTGGGAAAACAAAATCCAGATATCTGCAAAGAGCTCCTCCCATTCCAAGTAGGATTCTTTTTATTAGAATAATTAAACCTAGATATTGAGAAGCTAAATTGAAACTCTATTTCAGGGTAACTCTAGGCATTAAGTTATCAAAAATTATATAATGGTATGTTTGTGTGCTTTTTAAAAGACAAAACTGAATTTCTGAAACATCAACATGAGAAGAAAAGTGTCACTGACGGTGGAGCCATGGTGGCGGAGATCAGACAGGAGTCTCTATGACCTCCTCTAACCTTCCCTCAAACCAACAACATATGAAGCCTCTAGACTGATTTTGAAGCAAAAAAATCCACAATATCTGGAGGACAACACGATTCTAGAAGAAGATACTCTGGAAGAACTTCAAAACAGGTCTGTTTTAATTGGGCAGGGGGGTGGTCTGCTGAACCCAGACTGCAGCACAGGGCGACCAGGGCAGGGAGCTGGAGCAGGGAGCTGGAACAGGAGTTGGAACAGGAGTGGGAGCATTGTGCTTTTCACACACCTGGGAGTCTTCTGGGGGCCTCTTGGGCTAATCTGTCCTGATTGTGGGCAGGTGGTTTGGAGGGTCTGCCTTCTGTGGGGGGTAGATTGTGAACCACTGAACCCCTGATGAGCATCGGACCTAGCTGCCATTACACAGCACCCTAGGGTGATCAATCAGTCAGCAGGACTGCCCAGCACCTGACATAATTCAATCAGCAGAACTGCCCAGTTCCTGAAATAACTCAATCAGCAGAACTGCCCCAGGGCAAATTAAAGCAGCTGTCCCACCTTTGCCTTAAACAGACCTCACACTTTAAAAAAAAATGAATAAAAAACCAAAAAGAGCTCTCACCATAGACAACTTTTATGGAGAGAGGGAAGAACAGACCTCAAATCCTGAGGCCCCTAAAGGTAAAGCAACTCCAGAAAAAGGCCCAAAGAGAGACATAAACTGGTCTCCATGTCACAAGGCTTTCTTTGAAGATTGCATAAAAAATCTTAAAAGAGAGTTAGAAGAAACATGGGGAAACGAAATGCGATCACTGCAAAATAAAATAGAAAAAATGGAAAAAGAATGCAATGAACAAAAAAAATGTAAATGGTCAATTGCAAAAGGAACTAAAAACAGTAACTGAAGAAAATAAGACATTAAAAATTAGAATCGAACAATTGGAAATGAATGACTCATCAAGACTTCAAGAATCAGTCAAACAAAAACAAAAAAATGAAAAGATAGAGAAAAACATGAAATATCTCCTAGGAAAAACAACTGACCTGGAAAATAGATCTAGGAGAGACAATCTAAGGATTATAGGGCTTCCTGAAAGCCATGATGAAAAAAAGAACCTAGACACTATCTTCCAGGAAATCATAAAAGAAAACTGCCCTGATATTTTAGACCCAGAAGGCAAAATACTCCTTGAAACAATCCACCGATCACCTCCTGAAAGAAACCCAAAAATTAAGTCCCCCAGAAATATCGTGGCTAAATTCCAGAACTATAATACCAAGGAAAAGATATTATGAGAAGCCAGAAAGAAACAATTTAAATATCGGGGAGCCACAATTAGGATCACACATGACCTAGAAGCTTCTACTTTGAAGGATCGAAGGTCCTGGAATCAGATATTCCGAAGAGCAAAGGAACTTGGATTACAGCCAAGAATAAGTTACCCAGATAGAATGAGCATTATCTTCCAGGGAAGAAGATGGTCATTCAATGATATAGGAAAATTTCACCTATTTCTACTGAAAAGACCAGATCTGAACAAAAAATTTGATCTACAAACACAGAACACAAAAGAAACATAAAAAGATAACAAGAAAAAAAACAACTCTTGAGAACTATATTTATGTTATAGATACTTATAGAATGAGGGTTGATTTTATGAATCTATTATTACATTATGATATGATTACTGTGATTTTATTATTATGATATGATTATTGTGATTTTATGATTATTATGATATGATAAACTGAAAAAGAAATTAGAGGTAGAAAAGGGATAACACTGGAAGAAGAGGAAAAGGAGGTAAAATAAGGGAAATTACATCACATGTAGAGGCAAAGAAAACCTATAATGATTGAGGGGAAAAAAGGGAGGGGAATGAGAATTGGGTTAATCTCCATCTCATCAGATTTGGCTCTGAGGGAATAATAGACATACTTATAAGGAAACAGGAGGGAAAGGGGGAAAAAAGGGGAGGGTGGGGCTCTAAAGGGGAAGGATTGTTTGAGGGAAGTGGTTATCAAAAGCAAAATAGTAGGAAGGAGGGAAAGGGGATAAGAAAGAGAAAAGCATAAGCTAGGGTAAATAAGATGGCAGGAACTACAGAATTAGTTATTTTAACTGTGAATGTGAATGGAATGAACTCTCCCTTAAAGCAGAAGCAGATAGCAGACTGGATTAAAAACCAGAATCCAACAATATGTTGTATACAAGAAACACATCTAAAACATAGAGATACATACAGGGTGAAGGTAAAAGGCTGGAGCAGAATCTATTATGCTTCAGTTGAACAAAAAAAAGCAGGGGTAGCAATCGATCTCAGACCAAGTAAAAGCAAAGATAGACTTAATTAAAAGAGACAAAGAAGGAAATTATATCTTTCTAAAGGGTACCATAGATAATGAAGCAATATCAATACTAAACATATATGCACCAAGTGGTATAGCATGGAAATTCCTAGAGGAAAAGTTCAGAGAGATGCAAGAAGAAATAGCAAAACTATAATAGTGGGAGATCTCAACCTCCCTTTCTCAGAACTTGATAAATCAAAGCACAAAATAAATAAGAAAGAAGTTAAGGAGGTAAACAAAATGTTAGAAAAGTTAGGTATGATAGATCTTTGGAGGAAATTAAATGGAGACAGAAAGGAGTTTACTTTTTTCTCAGCAGTACATGTAACTTATACAAAAATTGACCATGTGTTAGGACACAAAAACCTCAAAATCAAATGCAGGAAGGCAGAAATAATAAATGTATTTTTTTCAGATCATGACGGAATAAAAATCACATGCAACATAAGGCCAGGAGAAAATAGACCAAAAACCAATTGGAAACTAAATAATTTTATCCTAAAGAATGAATGGGTGAAACAGCAAATTACAGACACATTTACTAATTTCATCCAAGAGAATGACAATAATGAGACAACATACCAAAATTTGTGGGATACAGCCAAAGCGGTAATAAGGGGAAATTTTATATCTGTAGATGCTTATTTGCATAAAATAGAGAAAGAGAAAATCAATGAATTGGGCTTGCAACTAAAAAAGCTAGAGAAAGAACAAATTAAAAACCCCCAATCAAATACCAAACTTGAAATCCTAAAAATAAAAGGAGAGATTAGTAAAATTGAAAGTAAAAAAACTATTGAATTAATAAATAAAACTAAAAGTTGGTTTTATGAAAAAACCAACAAAATAGATAAACCTCTAGTTAATTTAATTAGAAAAAGGAAAGAGGAAAATCAAATTGTTAGTCTCAAAAATGAAAA
>JAJPUD010002364.1:139978-168423 GCA_023553655.1 Myrmecobius fasciatus
ACTAACTGGAAAAGGAGATCCGGAGTATATAATGTATATAATATAAATATATTAATGGGAAAGGGATAAAGAGGGGGAAGATGATATAGGATAAGCTGAGGTAGAGAAGGGTATGTATAGATTAACAGGAGTGGGATAAGGTATAGATTAATGGGAATGGAATAAAGAGGGAAAGAAAGAGTAGGGGCAGAAGATAAGGCAGAAGAAGGATCTAAGGATGAGGGCAGTTTAAGTAATAACAAGGCCAGTTAAAGAACAGAATTAAAGTAGAATTGTTAGCAAGGATGGGAAGATATATACACAAACACTACAACAAGGATGAAGAGTAAAATTTATTAGAAAAAAAGAACTAGTAAACATTGATTTTAGACAAAGTCAAAGAAAGATTCAATTGGGAGAGAAATCTACCTTGTCAGCCATATTATTATTATTTATTATTTTAGATGCATGTTTATATAAATATATATTTCATATTAGTGAGTATATATATATGCATATCTTTCTGTGTACACAAATATACATACATACACATGTATGTGTATGTATGTATGTATCTATCTCTATATATCTATATGTGTGTTTAACTATAACATGTTTGGGGAAGATTAGGGGAATGAAAGGAGAAAAAAAGAATAAAATAAAAGAGTGCACATCAGAGAACAAAAAAATTACCTACAAAGAAGCAAAGGAAAGATAGAACTCATGAATATAATTTCTTCTATTATTATATACACTTTCTTGAAATGTAAATCTATTTTGAATCCTCTTTGAATGCTCTGCTGGGAATGTGTTAATAGTTTTTTCTTTTCTATCTTTTTCTATTTTGTTATTTCTTTTTTTTGTATTTAGTTCAATAAAATATTTTTAGAAAGATCATCTTAAGTTTTTTTCCTCTACTAAAACATTATACAAAGATATATGCATATACCAATACACATGCACACATAATTATACACACGTATGTGTGTTTGTGTTTATATATTTGAAATGAAGTTTTTCTAAGCTTTGTTCACCAATCTCAGATTATTCTGTGCCTGTCTTTTGGGGGGCAATGTTCTCTAACAAACCTTACTATGCTATTTCATTAAGTGCCTTTGCTTTTGAGCTAGGTGTGTTTCCTGACTCACTAAAAGTAAAAATAAACCCACTGGTGGGAGTGTCAACTATCATTTTGAGTGCATTGTACACTTGCGGAGGAATAGGTCTTCTAGGGACCCCACATATGATGTGAGGTGTCATTGTGCACTTTGTCCCAAGTCTATTGATTTGGGATGTCATCAAGATGATTAAGTTGATTGGAACTTTTGGCAATATGAGCTCCATTGGAAGGAACCACATTTTCTGCAGAACTATAAAAATGAACTGAACAACTCATTAATTTTTTGGCTTCTTTCCATCTTTTCCTTTGTGTCTTTTTTCTTCTCAAAATGAAGCCATGGGGGCAGCTAGGTGGCTCAGTGGATAGAGCACCAGCCCTGAAGTCAGGAAGACCTGAGTTCAAATCTGGCCTCAGACACTTAACATTCCCTACCTGTGTGACCCTGGGCAAGTCACTTAACCTCAATTGCCTCAGCAAAAAGCAAAAAAAAATGAAGCTATGATGGGTGATGAGGTTATGGTCAGATAATGGCTACCTTAGGACAGAATTACATACTAGCTACATGTTCTCATCTCTAGTTTTATGGTCACAAGGCAGAGATATGATACCTGAAGTTTTGATAACTGAAAGTGGACTTATTTTTCCTGGTCCAAGAGACGGGAACAATTGAAGAAATGGTAGAGCATCCTAAAAGAAGTCCACAGACACTAAACATATTCATCTGCACTGTCTCAGAGAGCAGTCTTTCAATAATGTCATTCCTGAACTCCTGCTTCCTGTTTCTAGTGTAGAAAAATTCTGAAGTAACTTAATTCAAGAATCTAGTCTGGTAGTCAAGAGAAGGAAATCTTCATAGGCAATGCTAACCATGGGAATTGAGTTAACCTCAAATTGAAGAGTCTGGGGATTTAACCTTTTAAGGAGAGTTCCTGTGCAGTATGCTTATTGGAGAAAAGAAAAGAATTGTCCACATGGACCCCAATGATGGAGAAATCAGAAAAGGACTAAATCTACAAGATGGTTAACAGAAGATACATTTTATACTCCCTATTAATTGTGATTTATTTGGTTAGTTAAAGTCCAGAAGGAAGAGACCTACCTGTTCAGTAGAACTAAAGTGTATTTTTCTTCTGGGAATAGGGGAATACACTTCTCCTTAGATCATACCGCTTTGGAAAAACTGAAAATTTACAGTTCTCCAGAATTAGCCCTAAAACAAGAAACATGAAAAACCTGAACCTTGAGATAGTGCTCCTACCTCCCAAGATCAGATTCTATCTTTAACATAGAGTTAAAATCAAGAAATAGGCTGGAAAAATAAATAAACAACAAAAAGAGAAACTGATCATAGAAAGTAACTGTGGGTTCAGGGAAGATCAAAACCAATGCAGAAGAGGACAACAATGTCAAAACAGCTACATGCAAAGCCCCATTTTCTCACAAAGAAAAATCTGAGTTAGAATTAACACCTCTCTCCCCACCAAAAAAAAAATGCCACCAGACTTCCTGGAAGAGATCATATTGAAAAAGAGTCAACAGGGGGAAGCACAAAAAATGAGGGGAAATGTACAAAAAAAATCACTGATGAAAACAGCTCCTTAAAAAGTAGAATTGGCCAAATGGAAAAGGAGATACAAAAGCTCACTTAAGAAAACAATTCCTTAAAAATTAGAATTGGACAAGTGGATGCTAAAGAGACATTAAGAAACCATACAACAAAACCAAAAGAATGAAAAAGAAGAAGAAAATGTGAAATATCTTGTTGGAAAAACAGCTGATCTGGGGAAATTAAGACTGAAGGGAGATAATTTAAGACTTTTTGGGCTCAGTAACAAAGGTAATAAAAATCATGTTGATTATATTAAAAAATGTGGAAAAAGTTTTTCATAAAAATACATTAACTCCTATTAAAAGCACTTGAAAGCTTGAAAAATAAGTGTATTTTTCCTTTTAATGATAAGGAACACCCACCAAAACACATTATCAAGCATTATTTGTGATGGGGACAAGCTAGAAGCCTTCCCAACAAGACCAGGAGTAAAACAAGCATGCACATTATTACCAATATTATTCAATATTGTATTAGAAATACAAACAAAAGCAGTCAGAAAATAAAATGGGAGGAATCAAAATAAGCAATAAGATAATAAAATTTTCTTTTTGTAGATGATATAAACCATAAATAAAAAAATAAAAATAAAAAGGCATAAATGGAAAATCCTACAGAATCAATTAAAAAGCAAAAAGAAACAAATAACAATTTTTAGCAAAGTAGTTGTTGGTGTTCATCATTCCCAAAAAGAACCAAATGACATCATGCAAGTGATGTCTTGATTTGTGCACAAATTGGATATAAATCATCAGTCTCATTCTCTTTTCCAGAGCCATCAAAGTTTAGTGGCACAGTAAAAGTGAAGATGATTGATGATTTTCTAGAATGCCAGAAAATTAGCAGGATATAAAATGGACTTACAGAAATAATTAGCATTTCCATATATCAGCAACAAAACCATACAGATTCATTTAGAAGAACCAAAGATCAAGATTATTAAAGGAATTGTTAAAGGGAAAAAAAGCAAAGTAAAGAGGTTTAGCAATACCAAATCTCAAACTGTATTATAAGGTGCTAATTATCAAACTGCTTGATGCTTGCTGGCTTAAAAATGTGGATCAATGTAAAAGAGTAATGATTAAAGTAATATTGTTTTTGACAAATGTAAAGATTGAACCTTTTGGGATAAAAATTTGCTATTTGGTAAAAAAAATTTTGGGAAAACTGGAAAGCTGTCTGGCAGAAACTGGTTATAGACCAATCTTACACCACTTACCAAGAGAAGGTCAAAATGAATTCATAACTTCTATATAAAAGGAGATATTATAAGTAAATTAGAAGAACATAGAAATTATTACCTTTCAGACTTATGGATAGGAGAAGAATTTATGAATAAACAAAGAGACAGAGAGCACTGTCAAATATCAAATGTCAAATGTAAAAAGTAAAAGTAGCGTATCCAAGATGAGAAGGAAAACAAAGTGGTGGGGGAGTAATTTTATAGTTTCTTGGATTTATGGAGAACTTGACTAAATATATAAGAATATTATCATTGCCCAGTTGATTAATGACCATGGGACACGAACAGGCAATTTTTCAATGAAGAAATAGTCATATGAAAAATGCTCTAAATCATTATTGATTAGAGAAATGCACATTAAAACATTTCATACCTGTCAGATTTGCTAAAATAGAAGAGAGAAATAACAAATGGTGGAGTGGGTGTGGAAAAATTGGGACACTAATAAATTGTTAATGGAATTATAAAATGATCTATTTTGGAGAACAATCTTGAATAATAGCCAGAGTTATAAAACCATGTACAACCTTTGACCAATCAATACCACTATTCTGTTTTGCAAGGAGATCAGAAAAAAAGGAAAAGAACCTACAATCAAGATAACTATAGCAATTTTCTCGTGGTGGCAAACAAATGGAAATTAGGGAGATGCCCATCATTTGGGGAATAGCTAAACAAGTTGTGAAAAATTATTTTGATGGAATATTACTATGCTGAAATGATGAAGCTGATTTGAAAAAAAAACATGGAAAATCTTGCATGAAATATTGAGGGGTGAAATGAACAGAACTAAGAGAATACTGTATATAGCAACATCAATATTGTGCATAGAATCACTGTGAGTGACTAAACTCTTCTTAGTATTGTAAGTATTCAAATTAATTATAAAGAACCTATTTTATAAAAATGCTATATATTAAAAAAGATGCTATATAACTCCAGAGAAAGGACAGATAAATAGAAATTTGCATAGTATGATTTCACACCCACCCACTTATAAAGTTGTAGCCTTCTCTAATATAAATTGAGGTGGGATGGAAAAATAAAGGAAGAGCAACAGTTTTGAGTTGAAAATGTAAACAAAAAAATAACAAATTAAAAACAAAAATATTATTGGAGTACCTGAAATGCATGACCACAAAATGAGCTGAGGCATTATCTTTCAAGAAATTGTCAAGCAAAACTGTCCCAATATCTTAGAACCAGAAGGTAAAATAGAATCCACTGATCATCTTTTGAAAAAGATACCAACAAGATTAAAAGATGATCAATTCTGATGTATATGACTGTTTCCAACAATGAGATTATTAAAGACAGTTCCAATGATCTTATGAAGAAGAGAGCCAATTACACTCAGAAAGAGGACTGTGGGAACTGAGTGAGGATCACAATATAGCATTTTCACTTTTTTTGTTGTTTGCTTGCATTTTGTTTTCTTATTTTTTCCTTTTTGTTCTGACTTTTCTTGTGTAGCAAGATTATTGTGTGTATATATATGTATATATATATGTGATTTAACATATATTTCAACATGTTTAATATATATTGGATTATTTGCCATTTGGGGAGAGGTTGGGAGAAGAAGGGGAAAATTTGGCACACCAGGTTTTGTAAGGATCAATGTTGAAAAATTATCCATGCATATGCTCTGAAAATAAATTAAAGCTGAAAATAAAAAGCTTTAATAAAAAAGAAATAATAAAAAAATGAGATTTTCCCTTTTAAAAAAGATGCCAAAAAGGAAAGTCCTAGGATATTATAGTCACATCTAGAGCTCTCAGGTCAAGGAAAAAGAATATTGTTAGCAACCAGAAAGCAACAATTCAAATATCATGTAGCCACTATCAGGATCTAATAGTAGCAACTTCTCCACTAAAAGGATCAGAATACTTAGGATATGATTCTCCAGAGGGCAAAGGAGCTAGGGTTATAACCAAAAATCACTCAGCCAGCAAAACTAAGTATAATCCATCAGGAGTAAAAGTAAATATTTAATTAAAATAGAAGACTTTCAAGTATTTTAAGATGAAAAGACCAGAAGAGAAAATCTGATTTCCACATATAATACTCAAGAGAAACTTAAAAAGATGAACAAGAAAGAAAAATCATAAAAGAATTCAATAGTTAAACTATTTACATGTTTACATGGGAATATGATACTTGTAACTCCTACAAACTTTATATTTATTATTGGAGATCTGAGTGGAGGGACTTCAACTTTCCCCTTTCTGAAGTAGACAGAACCAAAAAATAAACATGAAAAAAATTAAAGAAATGAATATAACTTTATGATAGAAAAAACAAAGGAATGGTCTAACAAAAGTAGGCAAGGTTAGAATATTCATGTGCAAAATGACTAAAATGATACAAATTAAAAAGCTCAAAAAAAGCAATTGAACTCAGAATAAACACGACTAACATGAAGCAAGAGGTCAGATGAATACAGGTAACAATTGTAGCACTTGAGCACAGATACAGTTCTTGCATTGGTTACTTTTGCTCCATTATGTGTCTTAGTGGCATTGCATTAAGGATTTAATAGATATTTCATTTGATCCTCCAAACTACCCTGGGAAGCCTGTGTTATTATAATTCTCATTTTACAATTGAGGAAACTGAGTCAGTTTGAGATTAAGTGATTTGTCCAGGGTCTAGTAAGTGTCTGAAATGAGATTTGAATTCAGGTATTCCTGATGCCAGATTCACCTCTCTAACCACACCACCACCAAGTAGTAAATTTTTTGATGTGTCTTTTTATTGCTTTTATAGATTTTATGCCAATAGTAAAATACAATGTATAAAATTAATTATGTTTTATGTATTCTGGCAGAGAGGTAATTCCATTTATTAAGGTCATGTTTAGGGTTCATTTTGCTAATTTTACTTATTTAAGGGTCTAAAGATGACTTGAAATTTTATTTCAAGTTCTTAAAGGTGAATGACAATAATAATTTGTAATTTTATAGTGCTTCATGTAGCAGTATGTTGATAATTATGATAACTAGCTCAATGGGAAAAATATGCATATGCATGACACATTTTAAAGTTTAATCTGCATCATTAATATTTTTCTCCAACACTTTCTTAAATCTATACAATAAAAAATCCCATAATAAATAAGCCCTATTTGTTGTGTTTCCTGAATTCTGAGCATTTACTTATAATGAACATTCCAAAATTCCCTATTCCATCCACTATTTTGAAAGTTCTTCCAGCACATATCTGTTTCAGCTAAGCATAATTTCTTATTATCCATCCCTTGTGCTAGGTGTGGTATACCTTTATGCTTGAAATTAGGGAAAAAATTTATGATTACTTTAGGTCCTTTTGCAAAGATCTGCTGTCTTTCTGTCTTCCTGTAAATATTTTTACATATAATCAGTCCAACTGAATTAGTTGGATTTTAGAACTGTGTTTTAGACTAAGTAAAACATTAAGTAGGTACAAAAATGGAAATACTAAAGTCATTTTCAGTGATGTCATCCATTACCCATACCTATACAATTATTCTTAGTTAAATCATCATTCTTATGACCTGTCACCAACCTGTTTTCAGCCATAATATGAAGACATCTATATTTTATTTAACGCAGAAAGATGTAAAGTTATAGAATAATTTTAGGATTTTATCCTGTGATGAAAATGAAGACAATTACTTTTCTCTAGACAGAAGATTGTATCTCAAGCTATTGAACTTGGGATCAATAAGGCTATCAATGAGGCTGGTGTTACATTACTGATATAATACAATATAATATATCTCTGGTAAGATATTCTAATTCTAGGATCATGTTACCTGAAAAATCTGCCTTTTGTTATTTTTATTTTATATTTATGTTACATTTTATTAATATATAATTATTATATACTATGTATTTATATATATTGTTTAATTTTTTAACCTCAAGAATCCTAGAATCAAGGACCTAATTCAATAGCAGATAAAATGCCTAGAATGCATTCCCTCCTAATCACCATAATCCTTTTAAGGATTCGTATTGGTAGTGATAGGGGAGGCAGTCTTGGGGTTAACTAGGCTGGGAGGAGTCTCAGCCTAAACCACAGGAATTTGTACCTCTAAGACAGTGGGGAGTTGGGGGGCTAAATCCAGAAGATTGGGGGAATCTATGCTGATAAGGAACACCAGGCCCAACTGAGATGCAACTCTTATAAGAAGGAACTAGCACATATCAGGTATGTGCAGAAGCATAGATGCAGGGTTGCAGATGGAGTTCTTGATTTTGGGTTCCAGGTCAGATGGGAAAACTGAAGTTTTCCCTACTTCCAAATCCCAGGACTAGAGATGACTACACTAATGAATTATTATTATTTTTTTTTAAATGAGCAGGCAAAAGAGAAAGAACCCAACTGCAGAAAGTTACTATGGGCATAGGGAATACTGAGTTCATCTTCAGAGGAGAATACTGAAGTAAAAAAAGCCTCTTCTACCCAAAAGAGTCACATTAAATGGTTACCTACCCAGAGTTTATAGACAAAATCAAAAAAGACTTTAAAAATCAAATGAGACACATTGAGGAAAAACTAAAAAAAAAAAAAAACAATACAAGAAAAATAACATTATGAAAAGAAAGTCAGCCAGCTAAAAAAAGGAGATCCAGACTCTTTGAAAATTAGAATTGGGCAAGGGAAAGCCTGTGAAGCATAAGACACCACAAAATAACAAAACATAAAGAATGAAAAAGATATAACAGAACAAGAAAACAAACAAGTAAAACAACAGTTCTAAAAAACAGATCACGAAGAGAAAACATAATAATTGGGCTACCTGAAAGCTGTGATCAGAAAAAGAAACTTGATACAGTTATACAAAACAATTGTCCTGAAATTATAGAAGAATATGAGGGGAAAGTAGTAATAGAAAAAAACCATTGATCACAACCTCAAAAGATCCTACAAATAAAACATATAGGAACATCACTGCTAACTTTCAAAACCTCCAGGTCAAAGAGAAAATTTTATAAGAAATAAACAAAAAAAACCTCCCAATTTTAATATGCTGGAGCTATAATTAGAATTGTACAGGATTTATCAACAACTACAATAAGACTGAAGGCCCTAGAATACTTAAAATTACCATAGAATAAATATCAACAATCCAAAATATTTATCCAGCAAAATTAAGTATATATTGAGTGGAAAAAAATGAATATCAATGAGCTCTCAAGATTTTTAGGATTTAATCTAAAATAAACCTGCCCTGAACTCAATAGAAAATTTAACATGTAAGAGCCAACATCAAAGACTAATCTAAAGGATCTCAATAAGGACAAGTATTTATGTTCTATAAGTGAAAATGCAAACCATAAGTCTAAGGTTAACATTATTAATTGGGTAATACAAAAGAAAAATTGGGGTAGATCTGGGTATGATGCAACTCTAAAAAGCAAAACCATGTAGAAAAAGGTAAAATTATACTATACAAATGAGATGCAAGAGAAAGAACCAACAGAAAGGAATTAGATGGGGGAAAAGAACTTATAGTTCTGAAAATTTACTCTTATCAGGAATGGGTTAAAGAAGGAACAATACATACATATATAATACATATATATACATATACACATAAGTATATACATACATACACATGCTAAGAAGGGTATAGCACCCTCCAAAATTTATTAAAAAATGAAGGGGAAGGGAATAGAATAAGATGGAGTATAGAATGATGTGTAGATTAATGGGAATGGAATAAAGAGAGAGGGAAAAGGTGGGGAGAGAAAATGAGAGAGGGATCCATGGGGAGCCAGAGAGGTTAAATAATAGCAAAGCAAATTAAAGAATAGAACTAAAGTAGAAGAGTTCAGAGGAATGGGATCTAAAGAGATATATGCAAACAATAACTGATCGAGTGGAATTTATTAGAAAAAAAGTAGAGATAGTAATCATTGATCTCAATGTCACATTTAAAAATTCAAAAATATTTAAGCATATAATGTAGAGAGAAATCTACATATTTTAGAAATATATGTATGTGCATATGTATGTGTATACATATACATATTTGTCTGGGTGTATGTATCTCTGTGTGTATAGGTATACATAAATATATTTGTATTTTACTGTAGCCTGCTTGAGGAAGAAAGGGGGAAAAAGGTTTAAAGAAAATAGCAATGAATGAAGAGCAGAGAATAAAAGAAAACCTACAAGCAAAGAAAAGATGGACTATTTTGAACACAATATCTTCTATTATTGTTATATGTTTTGAATCATCCCTGATGTTCTACTGGTGACATGCCAATTTTTTTTTCTTTTTCTGTCTTTCATTTTCTATTTTGTTTTTCCTTATTTTGCATCTGTTTAAATAAATAAATATATAAAAAGTTTGTGATACTCTCTTCTACTTGTATATACAAAGTCAAGAGGGAAGTGAGAGTATATGTAGGAAACAGGTAACTCAAAGATCTTGGGATTTTTCAGAATGATATCTTTTAGATATAAAGTAGTTTTTCTTCTTTGCTTCTTTATACAGATCTGAATCTGTTTTTCTTATCTTATCCAGTCAGTTCTTGGCTCTGAATGCTGTCAAAATATTGTCTATTTTAGTAAGCCTGTCAGAATGCCCAGAGTAAAGTCCAAGTCCTCTGAATCCTTCTTTTCCAAGAATACCAGGTGTCTCTGGCCAACATGGGGGGAGGTAAAGAAACCAAGTCCATGGCTTTTCTTCTCTCCCCTTAATTAATAATCTTTCTCAAGATGGCAGAATATAGACTAGGACTGTAGACTCTCCCAATCTTCCTTTCCAAGCAACTTTGAAATAATATCTCAAATAAGAACTTTGGAGCAGCAAAGCCAAACAAAAGGTCATAGGGAGACATTTTTTTCAACATGAGAGAATTAAGAGGTTCCTAGGAGAGACTGTGACACCTGAGTAGTCACAAGAGGGAATCTTGGAGGCCACAAAAGCTCCAAGAGCTCTCAACTCAGATGTGTGAAGGGGGGTCAGATAACTGGTAAGAAAAAGATAACAGGGGACTCTTTGCTGGTACTGGGTGTAGCCAATACTGATTGGCAACCATAATGCTCATAAACTGTTCTGAGTCACAGTTTAGTATGTAAAGGAGTGCTTGTGATTGGTCATGAGGAGCAGGAGCCCTGGCCATAGTTCCAGGACCAAGAGGAGGATGGCATTTGTGGCTATGGGGGAGAAGGGACTCTTTCTCGATAAAGACCACAGTACAGACCAGAAGAGTAATGACCACACTTCCGTCAGGATAACATGACCTTGGAAACACTGAAAACTTGTAGACTCCTAGAACTAGCTCTGAAAATGGCAACAGAGAAAAGCTTGAAGCTTGGCACAGTGCCTCTCCAAATTTAGCTGAGATGGGTCCAACTTTAAAATAAAGATCAAAGTAAAAAAATAAGCAAACAATGAAACCAAAAAATCTTGATCATTAAAAAATTATTATGGTGACAGAGAAGATCAAGACATAACCTTAGAAGATGACAACAATGTGAAAATAGCTACAAGCAAAGAAAAATGGTAATTGGACAAAAAGCCAGCAAAAATTCCTGGAGAAGTTAAACAGATAAAAGTGTTGGAGGAAAAAGTGAGAAAAAGAGGATGTGCAAGAAAATAACAGCTTGGTAAAAGCAGAACAAAAATTTACTGAAGAACTCCTTTAAAAATAGGTAAAATGAAAAAGGAAGTCCAAAATTCACTGAAGAAAAGAATTTTTTAAAAAGCAGTATTAGTCAAGTGGAAAAAGAAGTATAATAGCTCACTAAAGAAAATAATTCCTTAAAAATTAGCATTGAGCAAATGGAAGCCAGTGACTACATGAGACTTCAAGAAAGAACAAAACAAAGTCAAAAAAATGAAAAAAATAAATGAAATATCTTATTGGAAAAATAAATGAAAAATAGATTGAAAGAGATAATTTAAGATATGATGACACATGTAATTCCTAATAACTTTATCATTATTAGGGAAGTTAGAAGGAGTTTACAAAAACAGAGAGGATAGGTATGAGTGGATGATGTTGGGATGATTTCTAAAATTAAAAACATAGGAGAAAGAGGGATGCACTGGAGAAGGGGCAAGGGAAATGTGGAATGGGGAAACTTTTCTTAAGAAGTGTGCATGGAAGAGATTTTTTAATAAAGGGAGAAATAATGAGGTAGAGGTAATGGTGGCAGGCAAAGCTTGAACCTTACTGATTAGTTCAAAGAGGGAAGAATACACACACACACACACACACACATGTTCAGATGGATATAGAAAGCTATCTTGCCCCAAAGGAAAATATAAGAGAGATAAGATATATAGAAGGGGGATGATAAAAGGGAGGCAGTGGTCAGAAGGAAAACAGACTTCTAAATAGGGATAGGATAAAAAAAAAAGAGAAAATGATAAGCAGAAGAAAATAGGATGTAAGGAAATAGTAATCTTAATTGTGAATGGGATGAAGCTCACCCATAACGTGGAAGAAGTTAGTAGAATGGATTAGAAAGCAGAATATGACATCAATATACTTTGTACAAGAGACATACTTACAACAGATATACACATAGCTAAAATAAAGTGAGGAGCAGAAGTAGAAAAGGCAGGGGTAGGGATCATAATCTCAGACAAAATAAAAGCAAAACCAGATCTAATTACAATAGATAAACAGGGAAACTACAATGAATATAAAAAATTTATAGCAACTTTCTCTGATAAAGGCCTAATTTCCCAAATTTATAAGGATATTGAGTCAGATTCATAAAAATAAGTCAAACCCTTTGCACAGATCTTTCAACCATCAATTGGAAAATGGCTTTTTCTTTTTCAAATTTAACTCAAGTTTCCTATAGATTTGAGAAGTGAGGCCTTTATCAGAGAAAGTTGCATCAGAATTCTTTTCATAATAACTATTGCAAACTGTATTTCCTCATTTATTCTTTCTTCACCCTGTTCAACAGTGTTTTGCTTCCTACCCAGCTCCTTCCCTCATATGCCTTCTCATTCACCCTTCCTGCTACTTGTATCCCTTTCTTCTCCCACCTTCCTACAGAGTAAAATAGATTTCTCTACCCAAATTGAGTGTGTTATTTCCTTTGAGCCAATTCTGCTGAGAGTATAATTCATTCCTACTCTTTTCTTTTACCACTTTTCCCCTCCATTGTAAAAGATTTTTCTTGTTTCTTTATGGCAGGTAATTTATACTGTTACAACTCTCCCTTTCCCTTTCTCCCAGTATACTCCTCTCTCACCTTGATTTTAGTTTCTTTAGATATTATCCCTTTATATTCAACTCACAGCTGTGTCCCCTGTCTAGATATACTCTGCCATAATAATGAGAAGGCTCTTATGGATTATAAGTCTTTTCTCATACAGGAATGTAAACATATAAATTGAAGTCCCTTATGACTTCCCTTTCCTAATTACCTTCTTATACTTCTCTGCAGTACTGTATTTGAAAATCAAATTTTCTATTCAGTTCTGGTCTTTTCATTATGAAAGGTTGAAAATCCTCTATTTTATGGAATATCCACCTTTCCCCCTGAAGGATTTACTCAGTTTTGTTGGGTAGGTGATTCTTAAATATAATCCTATTTCCTTTGCTCTCCAGAATATTATATTCCAAACTCTCTGATCATTCAATGTAGGAGCTGATAAATCTTGTGTTATCCTGACTATGGTTCCACTAAACTTGAATTTCTGGAGACTTACAATATTTTCTCCTTGATCTGGGAGTTGTGGAATTTGGCTATAATATTCCTAAGACTTTTCATCTTGGGATCTCCTTCAGGAGATGATTAGTGGATTCTTTCAATTTATATTTTACCCTCTGGTTCTTGAATATCAGGACAGTTTTTCTTAATAATGCTTTGCAAGATAATGTTCAGGCTCTTTTTTTGATCATGGCTTTCAGGTAGATCATTAATTTTAAAAATACCTCTCCTGGATTCCAAGTCGATTGTTTTTCCAATGATATATTTCACATCCCACCCCCATTTTTTCATTCTTTCGGATTCTTTTAAATTGTATCTTGATTTCTCATAAACTCAGCTTCCAGAGAGACAACAGAAATAGAGATGGGGAGAAGGAAGGTAGAGAGAAAGACAGAAGGAGAGAGTAAACATGAATTAATAGGTTTTGGAATAAATTGGTTGATGGAAAATTTGGTGAATTGAGAGGAGTGTGTGTGTGAGAGAAAATGAACACTGAGTAAAAGAATGGTCAGGGTCTACTATGGCCACCATTATTTTTGTCCAAGACTAGATGGCAAGATTAGAGCAAGAAGCATGCGTTATCAGTGACAAACTTTCCTATTTATAATTCCTGATCGAATCAGTACTGTAATACTGAATTATTTTATGATAAAGTATCATCAATCATGATACTTTTTGCATTTGCTTTTGATTTTTGCATTTCATTATTTGTGACTGATTTTGATATTAGAGTAAATCATTGATAAATTTTGATACAGATTTGGGCTCAGGAGTGATATAAAGAATGATATTGATTTATTAATTTTAATACATGTCTCTGAATGGATAATGACTGGTCTTTGTGTCTGAGAAGAGATTAGGGCTGTCAGTCACATTGATTATTTCATTATTTCTTCTCCTCTCTTCAGGCATGCAAAAAAATCTTTTGGTAGGGATAGAGTCAAGGGCTGTCACTCAAGGACAGGTAGGAAGGAGAAAAGGAGTGTCTAGCTGATAGGAATAGGGTTCAGAGAAGTCTCATTTTTATCTTCATCCAAACCTCCAAATTCTTAAAGCACAAATGCTACATTATATAACTCTAAACTCAGACATTCTTGGAAGTTCCTTGAAGGATAGTTCTGTGATACTGTGCTGTGTATGCATAGAGAAATTTGATTTCTAATTGACTGAGAGAAACAGAAAGGAGAAGAGAGACCTCAAAGCAAGATATGTTTTAATGTTGAATCAGAGGATGGCTCCCTCTAAATACTGTGCTCCTCTCCATGTTGTAAGCACTATTATTGTTTGTCCTTCATTCTCAAAAAGGACCAATGGTATCAGGAAAGTGAATTCTTCACTTGCTAGTCAATTGGATTTAAGTGAATCTGGGTTGTACCAAGTCACCAGCCTCATTCTCTCCTCTAGAGTCATCTGGAGCCAGTGGCAAGTCAGAATCACTGGAGATGTTCTCAAATTCAGGAAGAAAAGTTGGTCTATGTAAGCTAAGGTCATTCCCATATCTCAGTTTGTATGAGGTAACACTAACTCAGTGATTAAAGCTAGGTAACCAGGCAAAAATTGACTTGTTTTCTAGGAAGAGCTGGCAACTTGCTTGATTCTCAGTGCCTGCACTTCTAGATAATTTTAAGAGTCAACTTCCTGTGTGAGATTCTTTAAACAGTTTAACTGAAAGTTCATCTTTCAAGATGTAGAGCTCTCTTTACTCTGGTGTATTATTATCTGCTAAACTAAGATGTCTATCTTCTCTAATTTTTATTTTACTTCCTTGTTTTGATAAATGTTGTTTGGTATCCAAATTTTCTACTATTTGTTGTTGTAGTAAGAATTTGATAGGATATTTCAAGAAGAAAATCATGGCTCCAAATCTAATATGGGATATATCTTTTTAGCTCAATATTATTCTTGAGCATAGAGGAGTGAAGGAGTGATCACTCATGCTGTTGTCCTTATCACAACAAAGGGGGAACTTCAGTCTCCCTTAGATCTCTCTAAAAATCCCTGTTACCTCGGGATCATATAGTTTGTTATATAGTCCACCTATTACACTGGTCATGGGTCTGGTACAAATAGTCATTTGGTGAGAAAGGAGTTAAAATAGTCACCCTTTATCTACAATGGGTGTTGAACCACTTCTAATCAATAGTGCACTAGGATTGATACTTGAAATTGATTTCTGATCTAGAATGACTGTTGCTTTTTAACTTTTGTTTTTTTAAACACAAAATATAAAGCAAGGACTCCAGTTTGTCCATTTCTACTACTAGTAAGTTTGGTAAAAGTATGTTACAGGTAATAAGGCTGGTGGTGGGAAGCAATCCACTTAGGATTTGGAATTCCTGTCCTGAGACTTGAGTTGCCTAGATTGACAAGTAAGCGTAAACTCACTTAATCCATTATATTTGGTTAACTCCAGAAGAGATGATATTCTATTCAGAAAAGAGCTCTTAGCCATTTACCTATGAAAAATACATATTCCACTCCCACTTCTAACTTTGGGTTCACTTATCAAATCAGTAGTATTTTTCTTTCTGGAAAAGCCATGGTAATTGACTCCCCTACTCATTATCCCTGTGACTTCTCAGACCAAATTTTTTATCCCTATGGCTACCACTCCTCTAGATGAGTTATAACCTCCTTTGAGAATGTAAGATCCTTGAGTACATGGATTGTCTTGTTTATATTTTTGTATTCCCAGCATCAAGCACAATTTCTGGCACATGGTTTAAGTGCTTAATAAATGCTTTTTTATTCATTCATTCAAATAAAATTGACATCCTGAAATATTTAGACTTATTCCTTATCTAGACATATTACATGAGTTCCTGGATTGAGGATTTAGGAACTGCCAAGGAATAAGATTTATTAACTTCTGAATGGGAGGCATATATGGGAACAATTCACAATCTCCTTTTGTGCCCAAGGACAACCAATTCAAACATTTATTATTAGACATAAGATCAAATTAAGTAAAATTTTCCTATGAATTTTTATTTTATCATGAAAATCTGCTTTGTTTTGGGTTCACTGAATAGAAAAATGATTTTGCATTTGAAATATTTAAGTGAAATACCCTTCTCTTTTACTGACTTCTGGATTGTAAATTTCAAAAGATATTCCTGATACCACAACAGGATCTTCTCCCATGCTGAGAAACTGTCTGGTAATTGACCTGGAATTCTGTGAAAATAAAGGAAAAACTTTTGATCATCATGTATTTTTATTTTCAATTTTAACTTAAAACTTCTAAAAGTTCAATATTATAAAAATTGTGGCATAAGAAAAATTTAAAGCAATAGACTAACATAAAAGCATGCACTTTAAAATTAATTTGAGAATAATTTCAATTAGTTTATAGTTTATTCCATCAACAAGAAGTAAAAATATTTTAGAATTTACTAGAAATAATATTAAGCTTTGTATATTTCTGAGATGTACCTTTGTTGTTTTCTTAGCCTGTTTCTCTTCAAAATAATTAGGCAGAAAGGAGCACTGAGTTAATTGAGGCATAAGCAATGCTTGTGATGGGTTATTTCACATCCTAACCAACTGTCTAAACAAATTTTTTTTTGCTTATTTACTGAAGTAAGCAACAAATAGTGTTTTTAGATGGTTTATATTGATTGAATATTGACTGAATAGAGAAATTATTAAAGACCTTGAATATGAAAGATAGAAGGCAATAGAAAGAAATTTGAGGGTTGGCTGTACAAGAAAAGAAGCTAGCTGAATTTAAAAAAAGGCATTATATATTTATTTATATATAATCCAGAGATCTCCAAAGTAGAATGTACATCCATCCAAGGGGCCATGGGATGACTGATGAGGATATGTAATCAATTAATTGAAGGGTTGGAAGATGCACTCACCTCACACTTGCTTTAACAATTTTGGAATTTGTATTTCACACAATCCCACAGCCTTTGTAAACCTTCTTGGTCCATCATGTTCCAATACTTCCTACTCTGTTCCCTCCCATTGTTCTGCTCCCCCTCTATGCAAATTCCTAGTCCCTTCCCTTCCATATTAGGCATTGTCTTTGGGTGGTAATAATCAAACTACTATCCTAAAATCTATACAAAAATTTTCTTTGGGGAAATACTTTCTCACCATCCCAATGTACTCACATATCCCTTTCTTGCCAAATCGCTTTCTGACTATAGTGGGTAAATTTTGGTTGGCTATATATGCTGGGCAATGCCCAGTGAATAAAAACTGCACCTCTGTTTTTATTTTTGGTGAGACAATGTGAGTCAATAGGATGAAGAAGTGTAGATGGCTTGTAATTTGCACTGCAAAACTCACTATCTTTTTTTTTTCCTCCCAGCCCTTTCCCCCCAATTCCCTATTCCTGTCTAGAGTACCATCATCCTGTCAGTCTACCAGGTTCACATCTTGGGAGTCAACTTTGATTCCTCACTCTTTCTTACCTTACCTATCAAATCAGTTACTAAGTGACTTATAATTTCTACTTCCACAAAAATCTCTCTATCCATCTCTCTTCTCTCTATTCACAGCCACCATCCAAAATTCAGTTCCTCATGATCTTTTTGATCTTTTTATGTCTTAAGTATTGAAATAAACTCCTAATTGGTTGCTCTTCCTCAAGTCTCTCCTTTTGATACATCTACCATACAGTTGCCAAAGTGTTTTTTCCTGAAATTCAGAACTTTACTCTTTTGCCCAATAAATTTTTTGTGGTCCCTGTTGACTCTAGGATAAATATAAAGTCCCATTTTGGCATTTAAAACCCGTCACAAGTTGGTCCCAACTTGTTTCTTTAGCCTTAAGATAAAACATTCCTCATTCTACTGCTTGGACTAGTCAAATTGACCTTCATGGTCATATAAGATATGCCTTTTCCTTTCCTGTATCTTTGTTTTGGCTTTCTTCCATACTTAGGGTATACTGTTTATGGTGAGAATTTCCAAACAGAAACATAAATTTTGATGTAAAGCTGTTTTGTTCACTATTAAGATTCATTAATTTTTTAATTAAAATTTTTGTTAAAAATTAAAAATTCATGTTTGACTAGCTATATTGATCAAATTAAATGGATAATTAAACACAAGCAGCTATTATTTATAAAACCACTCAAACTCCCCAGGATCTACATAGGAAATGTAAAAAAATAAAATGATCATGTTTCTTTCTAATTCATTCTAATTTATAGTCCCTGTGCAAGAAGTAGTTAATGAAATCAGAAGGGGAATCAACATGATAATTTCCTGTATCACACATACAATGTCTTCTATTATTACATATGTTTTCTTGAAATGGAAATTTGTTGTTACATATTTTGAATTCTCTCATGTTCTGCTGTGTACATGATAATATCTCCTTTTCTTTTTCTGTCTTTTCTTCTTTTTATCATTTGTGTTCAAATTTTAAGTAAACAAATGTATATTTTTTAAAAATGAGGGAAATTATATCTAGCAATGTAATATTAGAGAGGATGGCCTGGGATGAGGTGCTTATTGGAGAGAAGTCAGAAAAAGGAAAGAAAGCATGAGGAAAAGTTCTTAAATGGAAGGAATTGAATCATCTCAAAATCTTAAAACTTCTTAGAATCATTAGTTTTCCTCGAAGTTTTGCTCCTTATTCCCTGAAGTTCTTCCTCCACCATACTCCAGAAGTCTTCTCACTTGGAATCAAGATTGTAATAGAGAATGAAGAATAGGTTCAACAGCAAATTCAGGAAATTGTGATCTCAGAAATTTAGAATTCAAGCTCTAGAGAAAGAAGCAAATTTCAGTGATAGTTAAGTAAAGTCTATTCATTGTAAATATTGGTGCCACTTATATTGGCACCAATGGCAAGACCTGGTGTGACAAAGAAAATCATGAGCCAGGTATGAAAGGATATGGTGTAATCAGGAATACATCCAGTTTCATTTAGCTTGAAGAGTTAGGAGTGTAGTGTGAGGATAAAGGGCAGCTTGCAAACAATAAAAAAGGCATTCTAGAGGGTCCAGTGGAAGGGATAGACCACTGAATATAAGCAGATGGAGAAGAGAGTATGTGAATATGATTAAGGACAGAAAGAGGAAGGTATTTTCACCTAGGCAGGCAGTCATTTTGGATGACAGGAATTAGAGCAGCTGGATTAACCAAGGACAGGGTAGTTGCAATCCCTAATCAGTAGACGTTTACAGAACAAAGCACACTTTTATCAGGAAAGTCTTAGAGAAGATTCTTGCCACTGGCTATTAAACGAGACCATAAAACTTTTAAAATTGTATCCAACTGTAACATACTTGTAATTCTGATTTACTTCAAAATCAGATCTTGTAGGTATCTTTTAACTTAATAAAAGCGGTTTCAAGGCAAACAAAAAGGATTCTTATTAACCACTTCTGAAAACTAGTACTTTTGGAAATTGGTTCATTTTTTGGGGGGAAGGCACATTAGCCATATAGTTATAAATTACAGAAAAATGATAAATATTAATGATTACTCCAGCATACCATGAGTTCAGGTCTTCTGCTCAAAGAGTGTTTTTTAAAAATTCTTTACAAGAAGAATTTCTTAACATACCTACAGCAATTGCAAGACAATTTATGGAAGTGTTATAAAGAATGTTTCCACTTACGACCGAAGGTTGTGATGCATTATTAGCCAACTCATCAGGCCCTGCATTTTCTGGATCATATATCCACATCACTAAATTCTGCAAAGTAAGAGGTAGATTTTGGTATTTTTGAAAAAAAAAAGCAATTGGTATTTTCCCTTAAAATTCTAATAGTAATAGAGACTAGATCTGTGATTTCAATGACATAAATAGCAAACATAATAATAAATAGCAAACAAATAGAGACTGGATCTATGAAATCAATGGTGTCAGGAATTCCTGATAAGAGACTTTTTCTGCCAATGCAGCAGCACCTTCTCAGAAACTGAATTTTTTAGAAAGTTGCTTGGATACTGAAAGTTAGATGATTTGCTAAGGGTCACAAAACCATGTGAGTTAGGACTTTGAGTCTTCCTGACTCAAAACCCAGTTGTCTATCTATTATATTATACTGCCTCTTTAACATATTTAATACTAACATTATTTTTATAGGAGGATTCAAAGTCAATAGCAACCTTTTAATTTTCAAATGAGAAAATGATTTCTCACATTGAATGGTGTAGACTTCCATAAAAATTATCTTGTACTTATTAGTCTATTTTCCCCTTTGTAACTGAAAAATAAAATGAATATCTCAGCAAGAAACGCTATGAAATGCCATCTCTGTCATGTATAATTGGACTATCATTGTTGGAAGAAAAACAAGCTAAGTTTAGTCAGAAAACAGAACATATAGATCCAAAGAAAACTGAATTCCAAGATATGAGACAAAATATAAAAAGACCTATTATATTAGGGCAAAAAATCAACTACTTAAGTATCAAGTAAGCAAAATATATTTAGAAATTGGAACATAAAAATGTTAGATTGCCACATATATTTCATATATTAAAAGTAAAGGATTTGTTGACCTAGGAAATACAGTACAAATGCAATGTACATTAATGTATTTGTGAAACAAAGAAGTGAAAACAATGGGATTGAAGGTTTAGGAACAGATCTTTGACCCTGGAAGAGTGTGTTTGCTTATGACTTAACAAGATTTTGTACAAATGATATTTTGTTATATAGATTTCCATGACTCTTCTCCTATGCCTTGGTCCATTTAAAAAAACAGACAGTATGATGGGCCAATAATTGGGGCCTTATTCTAACTTTTGATCCCAAGTGTTTGTTCCTTAATCAGTTTTTATCAATTCTTCAAAGGAGTTTTAAATTGAAATATCTTAACTTTAGACTTTCTGTTTTAGAGATTCTGTTATTGTAAGGCAGGTATTCTCAAACATTTTGGTCTCAAGATCACTTTACATTGTTTCAAAATTATTATTTTTGTTGGGGTTAAGTGATTTGCCTAGGATTTCACAGCTAGGAAGTGTTAAGTGTCTGAGCTCAGATTTGAACTCCTCCTGACTTCAGGGCTGGTTCTCTATCTACTCTACCACCTAGCTGCCCCACTGTTCAGAATTATTGAGGACATCAAAGAACTTATATATGAGTTATATGTATCAATAGACATCACATTAGAATCTTAAGCCACTTAAATATTAATTCACTTAAAATAATAAGTCCACTACATATTAACATACATATTTTAATGCAAAGTAACTATATTTCCCAAGACATAAATTAATGAGAAAAGCAGCATTATTTTACATATTTCTGCAAATCTCTTTAAGATCTGATATAAGAGAAGACAGATTCTCATATTTGCTTCTGCACTTAAATCTTTTATTTTAGTTGAAGTACTTGAAGATAAGTCTCTCACAAGTATAGATTGGAATAGGAAGGAGTCTTTCAAGAACAAATAATGTTTCAGTATTACAAAAATTGTTTTGATCCTGAAAAGATCTTGGGGATCCCAAGTGAACCATGAAGCACACTTTGAAGACTTCTATTGTAAGGCATTGTCACATTTTACATGTATGCTCTAATCATAGATCCTCTAAAACTTTAGCCAGTCCTGATAGAAAGCCATATCAGAAGGATGCAGATTTAACCTTATTTGTAGCAAGTGCATTCAGTGTCCTGACTTTTTCTGAAAACTAATTCTGGCACACTGGTATTCAGACCTTGGCTCAGACTTTCCCTGACTTTCATTTTAACATCTCAGTTCTGCACAATGTGCTTTCCTGCCTTGGTTGATCTCAAATATTTTATATCTTAGTAAGTTTCATCTGACTTCCTCTGATAGTATTTTATCTTCCTTCTTTATTTAAAATTAAAAAATATGGACAAATACTAATATCCAAATATATAAACAAGAAAGAAAAAGAAAAAGAGGGTAGAAAGATGACAATAAGTAAAAAAAAATCAATTTTTAACTCTTTGTACATATAACTATATAAATGATTAGATTGTAGTCTATATCACTGGAGATCAGGATCAAAGGATGTAAATTCCCTCCTTTCATTTTAAAATAAGAGATTATAATAATAGTTAGCATTTCTATAGTACTTTAGACATTTTCTCCCTTTTTCCCTCTCAATAATCCTAAGAAATAGGTGCTATTAATTGTTCATATTTTATATAATTATAAAAACTTAGACAGAGTTTAAGTGCAATTCCCCAAGATCACACAGCCAATAAATGTTTGAGGCTGGCTTTGAACTAAATCTTCCTGACTCTAGATATTTTTTTTAATTAAAGCTTTTTATTTGTATAACATATGTATGGGTAGTTCCCCAACATTGATCTTTACAAAGCTTTCCATTACAAATTTTACCCCCAATCCCCTCCCCTCCCCTAGATGGCAGGAAGTCCACTACATGTTAATAATGTTGAAATGCTTGAGAAGTTATGCAAGAAAAATCCTATCTACAAGAAAAAAAAAGAATCAGAGAAAGGCAACACAATGCAAGCAAATGTCAATAGAGATCATGAAAATGTTACGTTTTGGTCCATATTTCATTTCCCTCTCTCTGGGTGTATATGGTTTTCTTCAGTGAACAATTGGAACTGGTTTGAGACAATTCTTTGTTGCAGAGAGCCATGTCCATCAGAATTGATCATCATGTAATACTGTTGTTGCTGTGTATGATGATCTCCTGGTTCTGCTCGTTTCACTCAGCATCAGTTCATGAAAGTCCCTCCAGGCCTCTCTGAAATTGTCCTGCTGGTCTTTTCTTACAGAGCAATAATATTCCATAACATTCATATACCATAATTTATTCAGCCACTCTCCAATTGATGGGCATCCCTTCAGTTTCCAGTTTCTAGCCACTACAAAAAAGGCTGCCACAAACATTCTTGCACATGTGGGGCCCTTTCCCTCCTCTAAGATCTCTTTGGGATATAGGCTCAGTAGAAACACTGCTGGGTCAAAGGGTATGCACAGTTTGACAACTTTTTAAGCATAGCTCCAAATTGCTCTCCAGAATGGTTGGATCCGTTCACAGTTCCACCAACAATGTATTAGTGTCCCAGTTTTCCCACATCCCCTCCAACATTCATCGTTATCTTTTCCTGTCATTTTAGCCAATCTGACAGGTGTGTAGTGGTATCTCAGAGTTGTCTTAATTTGCATTTCTCTGATAGTGACTTGGAGAAACTTTTCATATGACTAGAGATGGTTTTAATTTCATCATCTGAAAAGTGTCTGTTCATATCCCTTGACTACTTATCTATTGAAGAGTGGCTTGAATTCTTATATATATGAGACAATTCTCTATATATTTTAGAAATGCTGACTCTAGATCTTGAAGCTACCTTGCTGCCCAAGTGAAGGGGATAACTAAAATAATGGGAGAGGTAAGAAATGAGCAAAGTGCTTGGAGAAAGGGAGACAAAGGGAAAGAAAATGAGGGAGAGGGAAGAAGGAAAATCAGAGGAAGAAAGAGAAGTGTTAGGATCAAGGAAGCCACCTTACGATGCACAAATAACTCTCAAAAATGAAATTTTAAAGACAAGAGGAACAGGAAAAAAAAAGGGATTTTGTAAAAAGAAACCATTGTGGATACAAAGGGAAGTAGCAAGCCAACTTAGATTGAAAATAATCTCAGAATTAGGAGGAACTAGAGCAAAGGAACCTGAGGACAATTTTTGAGGGTTTTTTCCTCTTCATTTATAATGGGATGAAAAGGAGAATGCAAGAAGTGATATGGCCTCTTCTGGCTTGTGACCTGTACCAGCTGTTGAACAGCAAAATCTCTTGTGATATTCCATGAGAAGCTGTATGAAAAGTATTGCTTGGAACCTGAAGCAAATGCAGAAAGTTTTTGGAAACTATGGAGTTGAAGAATAGTGTGAATAAGGATGATTCCCCCAAGGAACAAACATTTCTTTGGTACTATCTAGCTCAAATATACATCCTGACCTAAATTTTCTGCAGCACTGTGATGAATCTCTGAGCTGTAGAGATTCTGGTGTCTTGAAATAGAACAAGAACAATAATCTGACAAAACAAAAAAATGAACCTTTTTAAAAGGCCTTTGATTCCTCAATCAAGAAAATCCCTCAAATACTGGATCCTTGTCTAAATGAATTTGTTAGAATGATAATGTGATGGCCAAGGTTCCAGATGAAAAAGGTGCTGTAATTTTGACAGTTGCTACTTGCTATATGAAGATGACAGATAACTTGTCTACATTATCCCTCTGGCTTATCCTGTGTGCTAAAGAAAAACTGGCAAATGTGAAGATATTGTACAGCAAAGGTACGGTGGATAACCCCCGATGTCCGTATAAATCATGGTAGTAATACATGGTAGAAGCTGCTAATAAAAAAAAAAAAAAGACATGGGATAGGATTTTGCTTGAGTGATAAGTACTGATAGATACGTATTGGATCACAAAGGGAAGGCAGAGTTCTTTGATTTGTAATTTGTTCCTTTTATTCTGAAAAGGAAAGTAACTTTACACTGAAAAAGAGAACAAAAATGACTAACAAGGATAGTATATATGGTTAGATGAAGTATATCCTCAGGTCCTGAAAGAATTTGCAGATGTGTTTGGAAGTTACTCTTTCATATCAGGAAGATCACCAAGGGGAAATGGTAATGGAACCAAAAGATTAGATAAGGTTATGTGCAAATTTTTGAAAAAAAGAAGACAAATTCTAAAAACTTACAGGTTTATCTTTGATTCCTGATAAATTCTAGAACAATTATTAAAATGAAAGATAGTGAACATCTAAAAAAGTAAATAAAAAGTCAATTTTATTGTTTATTCATTAATTTATTATTATTTAATTAAAAGAGCCAGTTTTGCTTTCTTAAGTTAAGATCATGCCAGGCTACCATTTCCTTTTTTTGGCAGCATTATTAAACAGATAGCAAAGGGGAATATTTTGGATATGCTTTACTTAGATTGAAGCAATGCTTTTGATATGTTATCTCATGCTTTCATGTGGAGGAGGAGGAGGGATAGTGATTAAATGATGTATTACATGAATTCAAGAACTGGTTCAATGCCAACATGGCAGGAGACTTCTCTAGTGGAGTGGCCCCAGGAATCTATGTTTAGCACTGGGCTGCTTAACATTTTTATCACTGACTTAGATAAATACATATGACATAAAGCTGAAAGAGATAACTAATATAGCAGATGGCAGCATCAGAATACAAAATGATTTTGACAGGATAGAATATTGGGCTAAATCTATTAAGATATTCAATAGAGATAAATATAAAGTCTTACACTTGTATATGTAGGTAACTAGGTGGTATAGTGGATAGAGTTCTAGGCCTGGAATCAGGAAGACCTAAGTTGAAATCTAGCCTCAGATATTTACTAGCTATGTGATCCTAAGCAAATCACTTAACCTTGTTTGCCTCAGTTTTTTTATCTATAAAATAAGCTAGAGAAAGTAGTAAACTACTCCAGAATCTCTGCCAAGAAAACCCCAAACTGGGTTATAAAGCATTGGACTTGACTGAAAAAATGACTGAACAACAATACTTGAATGTGTGTGTGTGTAAACAACTTTACATGTTTAAGATGGGGAGGATTTTAACAGCAATTATACTGATGTTTGGGTTTTAATGAATTATAATATCAATATAAGTCAGCAATGTGTATTTAATGAAATTTTTTGTCTTTATACCTAGCCAGTTTTGTAAAGTCTCCATACATAGGAATAGATACATTCTTTTTTTATTCCAATTCATTAATCTCCAGAGATTTATCATATCCATTTTTCTTAATTTTTTATCTTTTTGTTAGATTTGCTTACTTGTGAAAGTAACAACTTGAGGACTTCCACTTTTTAAAAAACAAAATTTGCTGTTTATATTTCCAAACAATTTAACTTGCTTTTTACTTTAAGTAATTAGATGCTGTGTTGTTAGGTACACTTTCCATGCATTAGGCACTGTGCTAAGTGCTGGAGAGAAAAATACAAGTAAAAAAGTAAGCTTCTGTCCACAAGGAGCTTGCCTTTGAGTAGGGGAGGTTCTAAATGGAGACTAGAATTGGGGAGTTGGAATAGTAGCATGGTTTGAAAGTGGTTCAAAAGCAGCATCGTGGCCTCATTCCAAGTCTCATTTCCTGATGCTGCCCTGAATGACTCGACCTGAGCTCAAGATAGGTTAAGGCCCATTTTCCTGGAGCACCCAATGAACAGCAGAGTCTTAGCCCTTCAATATTCTTGTGTATTTACCTAGTCATAGATCCACAGCTTTGGCTTTACTCCCAATTGAAACAATTATTATCAAAGACCTTTTATCTTAGTAGAATATGTCAGAGCTTGTGCTCCTTTGCTGTGGGTTTTAAGAACCTGACATTACTAACCATGCCACATAGAAATAATAATGATTTAATTGCCTGAAACAAATGCCCACTGAGTACTACATTAAAAAAATAACATGTGGAATAGAAATGTGGAAAATAAAACATTTTGCCAGTTTAAAAACAGTGGAAACAAATGGAACAAATTATGTTAATTTTAAGGTTAATTATATGTAGTAAGTGCATGTATTTGGAGATTCTTTTGTTACAGAATATGTCTATAAAATATTCTTAATATAAAACTGAAGTGAAGATGATCTAGCTTACTGGATCTCAAATTTTTTTACAAAGCAAGTAATCATCAAAACAATCTGCTATTAGCTAAGAAATAGTGGTGGATTAATGTAATAAAACAACTTTGAGGTATCAGATTGGCTATTGTGACAGAAAAGTCACACCACATTCTGACAAATGTTGGAAGTTATGTGGAAAAATTGGGACAATAATGCACTGTTCTAGACTTGTGAATTGATCCAACCATTCTGGAGAGCAAATTGGAACTATGCTTAAAGGGCTATAAAACTGTGTATATCTTTGACACAGAAACAACACACTAAGTTTGTATTCCAAAGAGATTAAAAAAATGAAAATGGCATATATGTACAAAAATATTTCTAGCAATTCTTTTTGTGGTGGTTATAGACTGGAAATCAAGGGGATGTCCATCCACTGGGCAATAACTGAACAAGTTGTGGTATATGATTGTGATGGAATACTCTTATACTATAAGAAATGATGAGCAGGACGCATTCAGAAAAACCTGAAAAACTTACATGAACTGATAGAAAGTGGGATCCTAAAAATATTACTCAAATATATCTAATAGATTCTAATCCTACTAGTTAAATTTCTATGATCTTAGATTCACAACCATGGACTGAAATAGATTTCATTTCAAAATCTCCTCTACAAGCAGTAAACAGCCTTGTTTCTTCTCCACCACCACCACTACCCCACCTTAACTCCTCCTCTTGGATGCATATGCATCTGGGTTAGCCAGACAAGAGATATTTTGGAGCAGGTCTTTTTAAAACTTTTCCACTTATGTCCCTTTTTGTTTAAGAAATTTTTATGGGACCCCAGGTATAATAGGCATATAAAACAGATGTAAAAACCAAACATTTACTGATAATAAATCATAATTTTGAGAGTTATGAGATCTGCTATGGGGTTCTGATATAACAGCTTAAAAAGCTGGGTTTTAGAGAACATGGATAGGTCCTCGTTGTCAACTATCCTGACATTGCTGAAGAAAAAAATAAATATGATTTTCATGTTCTATTGCCTGAAATTTTTATTAATTTACTGTTCAGAGTAACAGAAAATATTATGACAATAGACCAAAAATATCTGAAGTAATAGTTTCCATTTTTTCCTGAGTTGTTATATCTTATTTTTGTTTCATTGCTTTTGTATCCTTCTAATACAGCAAACATCAGAATTGGTTTTTTTTTTTTTTTTTTTTTTTGCTTTTTGCTGAGGCAATTGAGGTTAAGTGACTTGCCCAGGGTCACACAGCTAAGGCAT
>JAJPUD010002364.1:168523-192627 GCA_023553655.1 Myrmecobius fasciatus
AAAATATAAAAGTTTTACCTGAAGAGATTTGTTTGTCACTTGGCTGAAAAAAATTTAAATAAACAATAAATAAAAATTGTAATTTTATGTCAACTACTTTTAATCATATATTCACAAATATTATAAGGTTCTTGGGTATATTTCCTTTAATGTCAGTTATATTCATTGCCAGATTGATCTTAAAAAATTTAGAGTAATGCTGTATGATTAATCAGATTATATTTTCAGTTGGCATTTGGGATTTTACATTCTTTGTCTTATTTACCTCCCAATTTCATCTTTCACTTATTTGTGAATATGTTCTTATTTTTTCCCCTCTTCCAAACCTCCAGCCTCTCTCTCCCCACATCAAACAAGGTAAGCATCTTGAGGAAAAAGACAGTTTAATTCCCCCACTCCCTTCTTTCTGCCCTCAGCACCTAGTATGAGCCTTGCACTTAATAAGCACTTCAAACTGTTTAATGACTTTTTTTTTTAATAGAATGGGGTTTGAAACAGCTAAAGCCATTTAGAGCCAAATTTGGTGAATAAAGTCAGTCACAAATAAAAAGCCCATGATGTTAATTATAAAATGATGGGATCAGTTTTATTTTATGTGAAGTAATCTGGCAATTATCAAAATAATACAATAAGAGGAGCTTTCAAAATGTCAGCAAAAGGTGACTAGTCTTCTGAGAATCACATTGGTTAGTTAAGTATGGGTATATTTGTCTTCAATAGCTAAATAAGGGTGTATTTACTTGGATAGTTAAGCATGGGTATATTTGTCTCAAAAGTCATACTTGTTATATATATTTTCTGTTCTTAACTCATCTTAAGTCTTGAAGGCAGTGAATTGTTCCTTAATTCTTTTGTATCTGTCCAGAATTATACAACTTTCTTTTAAAGTATATAAGTTTAGCTTATAGCTTGTCAAAATTATTCTACTGACCTCTCTTCTGTTTTATTCATTTAGAAAAAAAGGTAAGTCAATGACTTTTCTTTTTCTAAACTATTCACATTCCTCCAGCCCATCTTCTTACCCACTGTTCTCAGAAAAAAGAAAAACAAAAATATAGTCCTTGAAACAAATGCATATAGTCAACTATCAAACATATTTTGGAGATACCCTGTTTCCCAGAGTTAATGCCCAGGAACAGACTGTGTCCTGAGTTTTACTTAACAGTAATCCTTTGCACTCAGAATGATATCACTTGGACCAGCACCAGATATCTGAAGAATTTAACTTCCACTATTTCCCAGGGCCATCCATCACATATTCACAATCCCTATTCCTTGTGACAGGTACTGAACTCCTGTTCCTGTCACAGAACTCAAGACATAAAAGTGATTGTTATAATCCATCTCATTTGTGGCATATAAGATCTGCCTTTGGTATAGCAAGTTGGGCTCTCCTTGGAGGGGATGGGGCCTTTTGTTTGCACACATCATTTTCTTCATTCTGAAACTAATTAAATATTGGTTTGTGTCCTGACTTTCCTGTCTCTGGACTCCTCTGTTTGTTTGGCTCCACTCACCCACAGATGAAGAGTTCGGTTCCAGTCTGGTTGACATTAATTAGTGACAGAAGTGAAAATTGACATAGAACAGAGTTGATTGAACCTTCTGGTACCAGGGGGGGTGTTTTAGGCACCACTGAAGATTTCTCTGAAGTCTGATCCCCCTTGTTTGGTGAGTCCATTGCCTTTTACTGCTCAAATCTTCTGGTTCACACTTGATCAAGTTTGGTTTTCTTTGTGAGGAAACCTCTAGAGCCCCTTTCTTAACTTGTTTTTTCTGGAATCACTATGGTGAGGTATTCTGTTATCTCAGAACTCTGGGTCTATTCCCCCCACAGAGTGGCCATAACCTCCCATACCTTGAGACAATGGTTGTTCCCATGGGACCCAAGAACATCTATATTGTTCCAAGAAATGCTAACCATGAAAATTATCTCAACATCTGAAAATGACTGTGTTGTGGGACAAACCCTTTCATGTATATAAGTAGTCCCAGCGTCAGAAATATTAAGCCTTCCTTCTAGGAGACAGGCTTCCATCTGAAGGTGTCATTTTTCTCACTCTGAAATTAAACTTCTGTTTGTATCCTGATGCTTCTGTCTCTAGTCTGCTCTGTTTTGGCTCCACCCACCCACAGGTTAGTTCTGGTCCAGTTGTCCAGAATAAAAAATTCGAACTTGAATACATGAAAGTATTAAATGGATCAAATGAGATGATATTGTAAAATGCTTGGCAAACTTCAAAGTGCTACAAAAATGTTACATATAAAGGTTTTAAAAAACTTTTTACCTTGATTGATAATACCACAAAAAGCATTCACTGGGACGATCCACATATAAATAGCGTTTCTCAGCTTCTTCTGACTAAAAAAATAGAGGAGAGATGGGATGCTTTGAGTTAATTTTAAAATAAAATCAATATTAGGACCATAATATTCAAGTTAACCAAAACTGCCACAGAAAAATTCCAAAATATAGTCAATTTAAAAATTATAGCACTTACTACAACAGTTTAATCATTGGCATGAAAAGGAACATTTTCATAAAATATAGAAAAAAGTTTAATGTTTTCTATTGTTTTATTTTCCATAAGACAATGTGAAAAAGAGATGTGAGGAACTGGAAAGAAATGGGGAAAAGAGAAGAGAATTCCCAAAAATAAAGAGGAAGAAAGAAACTTCCAATCTCCTTAGAAAATAGTTCTGTTTGCTTAATTTAATAAACCATATGACCTAAGGCAAGTGTTCTATGACGCTCTATTTCCTCATGTGTCAAGCAAAGGTGTTGAATTAAGTAACCATTAAGGATCCTGTTAGCTTCAATATTGAATGATTCAAAGTTACCCTTTCTGACTCCAGGCTAAAAAATCTAAGAGGATTCCATGGAGTCAAAAAGAAGGACAGGAAACATGTATATAATTTTTTTTTCTTTTTGCTGAGGCAATTGGGGTTAAGTGACTTGCCCAGGGTCACACAGCTAGAAAGTGTCTGAGACCAGATTTGAACTCAGGTCCTCCTGATTTCAGGGCTGGTACTCTATCCCCTGCACCACCTAGCTGCCCCAACATGTATATACATTTTTAATACTATCAAATGGAACATTAGAATAAAACCAAACAAAATGTGTTTTGAGAAACATTATTAAAAAATAAACAAAAAAATCTGAATCCTATAATATAATTCTAATAGTGTCATGGTGATGATGTGGTGTCATGATGGTGAAAGAATGGTGGGACTGTCACTTAATCTTACTCATCCCCATCTTTGATGGTCTAGTATACTCCTTTCTTTGGGCTATTTATTCAGTGAAATCTCTCTCACTCGTCAATGACTTTCTTTTTTCCACTGGAAATAATGAGAAGAAAAATGGTGAAGGTCCCATTTCAATTGCATCCTGGTGGCACATCTTGTCAGTCTTCCGTATCCACTGCTTTATACCCAATGCTTAGGAATCCTAGTATAAGTAATCTCTCTTCCCTGGGAAGACACTGTTTCTTTAACTTTCTCCATCTAGGTACTCACCAGTTACCCTTCTTTGTTTGCATCTGAGCAATGATACACATTAGCAATTAATGGCCAACTGTGTTAACTACAATTGCTTGCTTGGGAACAAGTAAACAGAAAGTCAACCATATTTTAAAAAAGAGGTGAAAATCAAATCACAGAGATTTTTTTTTAAAAGAAGGAAGGAAAGGAGAGAAGGGAGAATCACCATCTTGGTGTTGCCCTTTGAATGGGTATTAGCAAAACAATATCTGCCAACAGATATACCTTGTGGTTCTGGTGGCACAAGCAACAATAAATCAATGCAGCCCCCTTTCTTGCTTCCATTGGGAATTCTCATCTACTGGCTTTGGCTTTGTGACTTTGCATGGCTGTTCCCTTCTCTGCTTACTCAGGTTTTTGTGCGTGTGCGTGTGCGTGTGCATGTGCGTGTGCGTATGTGTGTGTGTGTGTGTGTGTGTATGTGTGTGGTTTCTTGACACTTCCACAGAAGACTAAGTGATGGGGGATAAGCCTATCAAATCAGGCTTTCTTCCAGATCAGGACAAAATTTCCTTTAATACTTTGGAAGGGGGCAATCTAAGAGACCTCTAATTTAACCATCAAGCATTCTTATGCATTATCCTGATTTTGGCTATTGTCAACTAGCATGGTAAAATAGTTAAACTACCTACTATTCTCTTATGATGTTAAATGCATTTTCTTGTCAAAATTAGCTCTTTGGAAGTTAGCGGAAGACCTTTGGAAATTAACTTGAGATCTTAAGCTTAAGAAAGTGTTTTGGGATTTTTTTTTTCAGATTTGTATTTCTGTCTATGTGTGCTGTTTTTCTAGGTCATGTTCTAATGCTTCATTAGTTTTGAGGTTTCATTAATGTGGACATTCCTTTCATCCACATGGATCCCAATCCATTCATACCTCACCCTATGCAATTTTTTCTTGCCCATGTTTTACATCCTGCCCCAAATCTCTATGAGGTCTTTTTAAAAATCCATTTTGATCATAAAATAATTATCTTTTCTAATATATCTTAATGATAGAAAGTTGTATCTTTGGGATTTAATCAAATTCTGATGACAAACTTGGCAAAGAAGCAATTCTATATACACCTCTCTTTTCATTGGATGTGTTCCTACATAACTGGGGTGTGTGTGTGTGTGTGTGTGTGTGTGTGTGTGTGTGTGTGTGTATGTGTGTGTGTGTTTACTAGATGGATGAACTTCTTATCCATGGATAGTATGTGTGTGATATGAAAAATAATCACAAATGAACAATGTATAAAAGCATCCCTATAGTATTAAACTATCTTCTTTAAATAAAATGGAAGTCAAGGGGTGAGGAAGACAGAGAGTAAGGGAGGGAGTGATAACAGAAATCAAAAATTCTTCACTCTTTGGCAATAGTACCTAACATATTGATGGATTACTAGTGTTGGGATCCAAAAAGAAAAATTCAAAACCCTTCATCCTCAGTGGTAAATATTAAACAAAGAAACAGAAAAAAAACAACACACACCTACCTGGCTTATTACTTAGTTATATAGCTGTTTACCCACCCATTTGAAAATCAAGAGTGCTAACTGTAGATAGGAAAAAATTTTTAATGCTTAGGTACACGCACTTGGGTATTTGAAATTAAAAATATGTTCTAGTGGATGCTTTTCTCTCTACCATGTTTGTACGCAGAGCATCAAAATAAAAACAGGTTGAAGGAATGCAGAAAAGAAAGGAAAAAGAAAAATTGCTAACAGGATTATGAGCTTTTTTTTTTTTGAATGGTTTCTGAATGACAATACCCTTGAATAGTTAAATAAAATAAATTCAAAAATTTTAAGACTTAACAGAAGCCAAGCAATGTGCTAAATGCTGGATAACATAATAATAACAGCAATATAGGGTTTAACATAATGTTGATCACTGTGTTAAGCACTTTATAATTATATAATTTTCATCTCACAACAACAATCATTATTATTTGTTTCTTTATAAATCAGGAAACTGGGGCAGAAATAACACAATTTGCCATAAATTGCATAGCTAATGCATTTCTTCAACTGAACAAGATTAAGGGTGGATTTACAAAGGGCAGAAGCTTGCTGGTTCTCCAACCTTGTCCTGCCATATTACTACTGCCAGAGGCATTCAGGCTTTCCCAGGCAGTAGCTGAACAGGGCTTGCAGAGAGCTAGGCCCACTTTGGAGATACTGATTGCTTAACAACAGTTTTAGGGAATGCAGAGGGGTTGGGTTAGCTGGTACCATGATCTCCCCATTGGTGGAAGTTGCAGGTTTCAGAGCTCAGGGAATTCTGGTCATGGGACCAGATTCCTTTCCCCTCAGCTGTTGGTGCTAAAGTTGGGGAACTGCTGGTGCAGGGTGTGTAGTGCACCACTATGGTTGCTGTTCCCTTTCTATGAGATGGAGCAGAATTCAAGTTTCCCTAAAATTTTCAAGTAGTCTCTTTTCTTAATCTAATCAGAGATGAGAGGTATTAACAGAGGGACATGGGTTGTAATGTTCTTGTTAATAATCTTCACATCTGAGATATACTCATGAATCTGAGGAGGGGGAGTGAAGCATGCTGAGTGATTGGGGTTGTGAAAAAGATCCCTCAATACTTTTTGAGGTGTCTTCCCTTTTTCAGCACCTTCCCTAGTCTTTACTTAAAGGGAACCATATTCCTTATGGTGTAGAAGGGGACCCAGGGACAAAATAGGGAGTCAAGGAAGGCTTAACAATAGGTTGTTATTTATCTCCCCTCCCCAACTTTCTTCATTTATGGGCTTTCTGCCAACTAACTTTCCTTCACTGCCCTAGAACAATAGTGCTATTAATTGTGTCAATTACTTTTAAAACTTAAATATTTTTAATAAGATTTAGTTTAGAAAGCAGAGGAGTCCTGGAATTGCTAGGTATTATACCTATCCTGGACCCTAACATGGAATTTCTCCAAACTCTTAGGTGTTCTCTCCTGCAATCTTAAAAATAATTGATATCAAAATCTCCAGAACCTGCTAAGATGTCTTTAATGATTCTACAACTTTTTAACTTTTTCTGTAGCTCAACTTGGCCAGTGTTGGGAAAGGGAAAAAAATGTCTTCTAGACTTTTCCTATTTTCTTATAACCTAATTTCCAATGAACAGCCTAAGGTAGGAGTTATTAAAGATAATCTTTCCCAGTGTTCTCTGTAACTACAATTTTTCTGGATGGCTGAATTTTAAATCTTTTAATGTAACAATCTAACTCACAGCATAAACATGACATAGACATTTGGCAAACAACACAGACTCAGAAAAAATGTTAAGGCAAATTCAAACAAAGTGCACAATTAAAATAGCAATTTCAACAGGTTCCAACCAAACAAAACCAACCATGTAAGCAATTCTTTCACAAATAAAATTTATCATATGCAGAAAATAAAAACCTAAATCTATAGCCAGACATGCATTTATATAAAACAGAAGAGAAGACATTGCATTTCATAGCCAGACATGCATTTACAAAAGAGAAAAGGCATATAGAAATGCCAGTCCATTTGACCTTACTTAAGTGACCTGAACCAAGAAACTAGGTCATAGAATATTGCTTTCAAAGAAAGCCAAGTTCAATCAAGTTTGAGATGAAGGATTTGAGCAGGAAAGGCAGTGGAGTCATCAGAAAAGGCAGATCAGACTTCAGAAAAATAAATTTCCAGTGATACCTAGTCCATCCTCACTGGTACATAAAGATCCATTTGGCCTAGTTCTGTGTCATATCCCACTTCTGACACTAATTAATATCAACTGGACTAAAAGCAACCTCTAACCTATAGATAGCCAGAATTGCACAAAGTAGCCTAGAGGCAGGAGCATCAGAACACAAACAGGAGTTTAATTAATTTTAGAATGAGGAAAATGACACCTGCAGGCAGAAGTTCACCTCTTTAAAAGGAGGACTTAATGCTGCTGATACTAGGATCACTTATATACATGAAAGGGAAAAAGAAAGTTTTCATGGTTAGCATTTCTTAGGACAATACAAGTGTTCTTGCGTCCTACTGGATCAGTCACTATCTCAAGATATTGGGGGTCATGGCCACTTTGGTGGAGCACAGAACCAGTGGTACTACACTACCTGTCAGTGACAAGAAACAGGGATTATGAAAATATGATCACTCTCCTAAGAAATAAGGGATCTAAATCCCTCAGTGAATAACTGATGGCAGTCCAAACAATCCCCTTTGCCTAAGGGCAATACCATCCAGAGTGCAAAAGATTATTGTTATGCTAAGTCCAGGGCACTGCTTGCTTGTTGGGCCTCAGCTCTGGGAAATGTAATATCCAAAATATTTTGACACTATAAAGTAATACAAGTTCTCATACAATCAGTCTCATTTCCTCATAAACAAAATGTAGTCTATAACTAATATTGAGCTGTTATTATTCAGAAGGAAGCATTATAAGCTTTAAGAAATAAAAATAGTTTATCAAGATTTAAAAAATTATAGTTAAACTTACCTTACCCTTAATTCTGGGTCTCACTATATGAACACCTTCAACTCCACACAGCATTTCTGTTGTTGGTAAACTAAAGTAAAAAGAAAATTTAAAAGCTGTTAAATACTTTCCTTAAATTTTAATATGAACATCTTTCAGGATTTCCTGGAAGATAGTGTTCAGATTCTTTTTTTCATCATGGCTTTCAGGAAATCCAATAATCCTTAGATTGTATCTCCTAGATCTATTTTCCAAGTTGGTTGTTTTTCCTAGGAGATATTTCATATTTTCTTCTATTTTTTCATTTTTTTGTTTTTGTTTGAGTGATTCTTGAAGTCTTATTGAGTCATTCACTTGCATTTGTTCAATTCTAATTTTTAAAGTATTGTTTTCTTTGGTCACCTTTTTCAGCTCCTTTTGTAACTGGCCAATTTGTTCATTGCATACTTTTTCCAATTCCCCAATTTTGTTTTTCAGTGCATTTTTGTCTATTTCCAATTCACCAATTTTGTTTTTCAGTGCATTATTGTTTATTTCCAATTCACCAATTTTGTTTTTCAGTAAATTGGTGCTATCATATCTCTTTTGGAGGGCTTCTTGCACTGATCTCAATTCATTTCCCCATTTATTATCCAGCTCTCTTTTGAGATTCCTCATGCAGTCTTCCAGGAAAGCCTTGTGAAATGGGGACCAGCTCATGTCTCCCTTTGTGGCTTCCACTGTAGTGGCTTTCAGAACCTCAGGATCTGGGGTCTGCCCTTCTTTCTCACCATAAAAGCTGTCTATGGTGAGAGCTCTCTTCTGCTTTTTACTCATTTTTAAGAAAGCTTGGGGTCTGTTTAAAGTGAGAGAAGCTGTGACTTGTGGTAGTTTGCCCTGGGGCAATCCCGCTAATTAACTTCCGGTGCTGGGCTGGTCGGGCTGGGAGTTTACATTTGCAGAGATTTTTCTAACCCACCTTTTATAAAAGGCAGATCTGCCAAAGTACCTGCCCGCAATCAGGGCAGAGTGTCCCGAGTGCTTCAGAGACACTCACTGCCATGCTGAATCCCGCCCAGTTTCCTGCCCTGTCTCCCAGACACCCGGCAAACTGCTTACCCTGTTCCTGGACTGAAACAGACTTGCTCTTCAAAGGTTAACTTCTGCAAGAAATACTTCGTAGTCCAAATATTTCTGGGTTCATTGACTCAAAAATCAGCTCAAAGGCTTATTTTATTGATGATTTGAGAGAAGGTCAGAGGAGGACACAGAGAGTCACATCTTCATTCCGCCATCTTGGCTCCGCCCTCTAATATGAACATCTTAATATGTGTTGCAAATAAATGTGTGGACTTGACTAGATGAACTCTATGGTCCTCCCCTTTCATTCTAAATTGAAGAGTCTCTGTTTTTAATTTTTTTCTTTTTATTATTATGAACTTGACACAATAAAACAGAAAATGAACATTTCCCTGTACACAGAAAAGGTTTGCATATGAAAGTGAGAATCTCTACTACCTATAACTTGGGCTTTGCTTTGCCTTTTTTCTTCTTCTTAAATTTAACAAATAATGTAAGAAGGGAGAAAGAAATGCACATAACTAGGTCGGAGATGACACTCTCTACTCTGAATCTAAACATTATGGTTTTATTAATTTCATTAAGCTCCTTAAATTGCAGAGAAAGGACCATGTGAACACCTTGGCCTTAAAGAGATCTTTGTTGTAACCAAGCCAGGTCATTTGGAAGGCCTATTTAAAACCTCCCAAAAAGATTTTATTTATGAAACATTTTCTGACAGTCACTGATACATGTAGGATTTTTCAAACTCAGTGTTCAATTCCATCTTGACTTAGTTTATCCATAGAGTCTGTTATCTATAGTCTTCTTCCTTAATATATGAAATTATCATTTTGCTTAACTAAATTTCTTCAACTTTTATGACATTGTTTTCCTTTGCAATATTTATAATAATAGCAAAATTTTTTTCTCCTTGTTCTGGTCACTTTATTCTGCATTAACTCATAGAAGTCTTTTTAGGTTTCTTTGGACCATCCCTTTCATCAGTTCTTATAGCATAATATTCTCTTGTGTTCATATGCCATACATGGTTTGTTCAACCATTTCTTAATTGATCAGCACTCACTTTGTTTCTCTTTTTTTTTTGCTAAAACAAAGTGATGCTACAAGTGTTTTTGTACTTACTATAATTTCTTTACCTTTTCCATTGATTTTTTGGAAAACAAGTCTTAAAATGCTACTTCTGAGTCAAAATATTTCATGCACAATTCAATAACTTTTTTTTGGGTATAGTAACCAATTGCTTTCCAGAAATACTTACAGTTCCACTAACAACTCATTAATGTACCTCTCTTACCATACCCTCTCCAATAATTGTAATTTCCCTTTTTGTTTTTGTCAATTTGATGAGAATAAATAGAACCTTGGAGCCCTTCTGGTTTGAATATCTCTTTAGAATTTTTTTTTCCATTTGTTTGCTTATAGTCTGTCTTTCTTCTTTTGAGATATGCTTTTTCATATCCTTTGAAGATTTATCTATTGGTGATTCTTATATATTTCTATCAACATCCTATATGTCTTGGATATCAGACCTTTAAAAGAGAAATTTGCAGGAAGTGTCTTCCCCCAGCTAATTATTGCCCTATTAATAATATAAATATGTTGCTTTAGCTTGCACAAAAACATTAAAATTTTATGTCTTTAAAATTGTTTGTTTTATCTTCTGTGATCCTTTTTATCCTTTGCCTGGTCAAAGGATACAGTTCCCTTATTGATCAGGTATTGTTTCCTGATTCTCTAAATTGTTTATGATATGACCTTTCATATTCATGGCATGTATTCATTTGGAGCTTATTATGCATCCAAGGTAAAGTATTTCTCTAACCCTAATTTCTACCAGACTGCTAAATTTCTCAGCAGTTTTTCTTGAACATGAAGTCCTGATTCTAGCAGTTGTAATTCTTTGGCTAATATTGAGTACAATACTACTATGTTCCATTGTTTCTGGGTCATATGTTCTTAATCTGTTTCACTGATCAACTTTTCTATTAATTAATCAGTAGCAGTAAATTCTAAGCTTCATACTGCTAGACCTCCTTGCTCCCCATAGCAATAGTCTGAGATTTGGATCCTACTAGACTCCTATTATGTCCACTTCTCATTATTATTTTTCATGAGATTCTTGACATTTTGCTCCACCAGATTTATATATATATGTATATATATATACATATATATACATATATATATATAACACTTTGATCATTTGATTGGTGTGATATTGGGTCTGTAAATTAATTTGAATGGTGTTATTCTTTTTGTTATATTATCATAGACCAATCACTAACAGTTAATATTTTGGCAATTATTAAGGTCTGTTTTCATTTCTGTGAAGAGTGTTTTGTGGCTATATTTGTATCATTCCTCTGATTCAGTAGCTGGAATCTCAGATTTTTATAAAATGCTCTTTTGAATGAAAGCTCCCCTCCCTCCTTCCAGCTAGATTTTGTTGGCAAAATGCAGAAGGATGATAATTATTGCAGATTTGTGATTCTGCTATTTTGGTGAAGCTATTAATTATTTTTGTTTGATTCTTTAGAGGTCCTTAATGTCAGCTCAAAAAAGTGATCATTTTGATTCTTCTTTTCTTGTGCCAATTCTATTTCTTCTTCTTTTCTTATTACTATAACAAGAATTTCTAGAATTATAAAAAATAATATTGTGACAAAGGATAACTTTGCTTTATCCTTGATCTTACCAAAAAGGACTTATATTTAAATATTCTATTTATTCCTATTCTTTTAATATACATTTTAAAAATATAAACATGTGCATTTTTTCCAAAAGTTCCCTTCTGCACCTTGATAAATCATGTGATTTTTATTAGCAATATTAACAATTATTATTAATTTTATTAAATTATTAAACCAATCCTGCATTCCTGATATAACTATAACCTGGTCATAGTGTAGAACCTTTTTAAATTAAGTTGACACAGAATTTTGATAGTACTGTAGTTAATGTTTTTATATTAGTATTAGAGATGTCAGCTTATAGTTTCTTTTTTATGTGATTTACCTCTTCCTAGTTTAAGTACTAGGGATATAACTGTCTTGCAGCAGTTTGATAAATACTTTCTTTTCCTATTTTCCTAGACAATTTATGTAACATTGTAATTAATTGTTCTTTGAATGTTTGATAGAGTCATTAGTAAATCTATCTGCCCATAGAAATTTTTTTTCCCTTTGGGAGTTTCACCATTTTTTGTTCAATTTGCTTTTCTGGGATTGGTTTTTTTTAAATTTAAATTCATTATGTCTTATTCAGTTAATTTAGCTTTTTATATTTTATAAATAATCATTTATTTCATTTGTCAGTTATATTGGCCTAAGAGGGCAAATAAAAGCTTTCAATAATTTATTTTATTTCTCCTTCATTTGTTGTGAATCTGTTATTTTCATTTTTTAATTCCAGAAATTAAGTTTTCTTCTTTCTTTTCAAAATCATATTAGATGGTGGCTTATTTTATTAAATTTTCTACTTAAAAAAACATACTCTAATTTATTAACCTGGTGATTTGGTTGTTTTCAATTTGATTTCTTTGGGTTTTGACAATTTATGATATTTTAATGTATTTTTCATTTACTGGACTTTCTAATTTTTTAGTTGCTTGACCAGCCATTGATTTATTCTTTAGATCATTTGTTGATGAAATTATTTTACATATATTATCTCATTTAAACTTTCTAACAACCTTTGGATTAGTAAGGCTGAACCTCTGCCTTCATTAGTTTTCAATAATTTCTTTCTTAGTTTAAAAGTAATCTTTCTAACATAATTCTCAGAAATTTCTTTCAAATGTTGGTAACTCTACTACAAGATAAATCTGAATGTTCATTAAATACAAGTATATGTAAGATATATGCATATATGCATTAATACATAACCATTTTTAATTATAAAAAATATTACCTTCGATTTGTAATGTCACAATCTACTGGGGCTTCCCATTCTATAAAATTTGGTCCTTCATATTCTAAATGGATCTAAAAATATACACAAAATTAATGTTTATAACAACTTAAAGACTCTAAATCCAGACTAGTCTTTTCTTTCTCTACCTCATAGATGTCTGACAAGAGCTGGGTATAGAAAAATAACCAATTCCTGAAATGGGACTAGAAGGCCTGCTCTGAACTTCTGTTCCACCTCATTAGGAAAGCTGGTAGAGATAGAACAGTCTTCCTCTTATGCTGGGGAAATTAGGAAGCACTTAGAGCCTAAGATCCTTTTCTAATAAGTTACCTCTATCAAATGCATTTTCACATGCATCTCTATAAATGTAATTAGGACAGCTAGATGGTACAGTGAATGGATGGGGCACCATGTTGAGAATCAGGAAGATTCAATTTTGGCTTTAGATACTTTTTTGTGTGACCCTGAGTCAAATCATTTAATCTCTGTCTGCCTTAGTTTCCTGAGCTGCAAAATGGGGATCACAATAACACTTAACTCACAGGATTGTCTTGAGGATCAAATGAAATAATAGTTATAAAGTGCTTAGTATAGTACAAGGCACATAGTTGTTGTTGCTCTTTGTCCATCATTCTCAAAGAGGACCATGATATTAGGGAGGTGATACTATGACATACAAGTGAATTAGATTTAAGTGAGAGATAGTCATCAACCTCAATTTCTCCTCAAAAGCCATCTGGGTCCAGTGATAAAATATTGATCAGAATGGGCTAGAGATGGCCCTGACATGGCACAGAAGTAGGCATATAATTAATATTCATTTCCTTCCCACATTCTTTCAAAGTTGCCTTTCTTAAGACTGTAAGAATTTTAATTCAGTGACTAGTTAAAAGTAAATAATTAACTGTTCTGAAAAGTAGAAAACTATAATCAAAGAAAGTTTGGAAAAACCATCATCTTGAATTTGTTAGGACAAGTACGTGTTGAGTATTAGGATTTTACTTTTCTACCTGAATGAAGAAAAACATAAAGGAATAGCCTTTATCTTCCATGACTAAATGTTGAGAGAAATCTTTTCATTAATGAAGTGCAGCAGCTGAAAGCCAATGGTAAAATGGCAGGTCACTTCTGTTTGAGTTTGTCCTCAGTTGATTTATAGAATTCTGTACAAATAACTATTATTACTCCACTGTGATTTTAAAAACTCAAATCATCATACTTACAGTTGTTCTGGTACTGAAAACAGCATAATTTTTAGAATTTGTTCTATACCTATGAAAAAAGTATCAAATATTAACATTTACATTAACTTTCCCACAAAATGTCAATAGTTGATTTAGTAGATATATATTAAGAGAGCTGCCTAAGAGCAAAGGGTTAAATATCTTTCCTACATATTAGCAGTAGTATTTGAAATCTATAGGAAGAACCTTAGAAACAATAAGTACAAGAATGAATGGAAGAAATGAATGAAGAGGTACAAATTATAGGATTAAGAAAAAGACGGAAAAACCTCTAGCAAAAAGTGGAAAAATGTTAGCTAAATAGTCAATTTACTGTAAATCAGTGGGGTAATAAGAAGACAAAAGGCCACTAAATAAACCATTAAGGTAAGCCTCATGCTAGCAGGGGAAAGAAAGGGGTTAAGCATTTATACAGCATGTACTCTGTGCTAGGGCCTAAGTGCTTTGGAAATATCTCATTTGATCCTCACAATAATTCTGGGTACTATGATTATCTCCATGTTATAATTGAAGAATCTGAGGTGGAGTGATTAAGTGACTTGCCAAAGGTCAGTACCTGAGAAGCTGACTCCAGGTCCATTCTTCTATACATTGCATCACCTAACTGACTCAGCTACAAGTACCTTGTTCAGGTTCAAATTTGGATAAAATGAGACAGTTGCAAATCACTGAGCAGTTAATGAAAGAAAAATGTACTTTGAAATAACAAAGCAAGGATATGTAATAAGGATGCTGAGGCCTTTAGCTTCTATACACACGGCCCCTTTCATCTCAATATGAAAACTATCTGGTTAGCAGGGTACATACATAAGCTGTATGATCTTCAAATGTCTGCTAACTCAAAGAGACCTGGGTGGGGATATTGTGAGGGAAATATTTTATTTCCTTAGGTGATCAGGAAGCTGTATCAAGTGAGACTAGGGTTAAACAAGTTCCAAGGAGAGCTTTTGTCCCTTCTAAAGGGAAAAGTAATCTGTGAGTAAGGGGAAATCCTAGAAATAAAAAGTTTTAGAAAGCAATACATTGAAAAATTAGAAGTGATATAAAAATGACCTTGAAAACAAGACAAGGAAACAATTCAAGAAATACTGAACTCACAGAAACCAAAACCAACTAAAAAAAACCCTCCAGTTAAGATATTTCAAAATATCATAGATAAAGTATTTAAAAAAGGGAACAAAATGAAAATATAATGAGTCAGGAGGTCATGTCCTGAAAGAATCCTCAAAATGATAATACAAATGAATCAGTCAAAATCCAGAGTTTCCAGGTCAAAGAAAAAAAAATGCAAGCAACCAGGAAGAAAATGATTGAACAGAAGAGAATTGCAGCCAATATCTCACAAGATTTTGCAGGAATATTATGTACAGAAAACTCTCAAGTTAAGTATTACTTATCTTGAAAAGCTAATTAATCCTATAAAAAAATTTAACTTTACTAGAACTAATGACTTCTAAGCATTCCTACCACAGCTGGGAATAATTGTTGAATTACAAACAGCAGAGATGAGAGAAACCTGGAAGAATACATTTGGACTTTTTAAAGAGCTTAAGTGATAAGGAAGTGCTTATACCCTATTCAAGACAGAAGGGATCATTATCATTTCAGAACCTAAGCATCAGAGAGATGAACAAAAGATAAATTCAGCCACAAGAATACTTTCATTGTTTTGTGTTTTTTGAGAGTAAAGAAAAGAGAAAAGAAATCAACTAATAAACAAATGAAGAATAAGAGGGAGAAACAGCATTTTTCATAATTGTGGTATATTAGAAGAATATATAAATATGAAGATAGGTGAAGCAAGCAATCTCATGAACTTCATCCTTATCTGAATCAAGCAAGGTGGCACAAACAAATAATTTAAATTAAGTATCTAACGAAATTAAATTCAAAATAAGTGGAGACAGAGTAAGAGTCAAGAGTTTGGGAAAGAATTAGTGCTTGACTAAGGATTGGTCATAAACAAAATATTTCAGTTCTAGAAGGTATATTATAAAGAATATTAAATGTGGGGGGAAGGTAAGAATCTTTGAGCTGAAGAGAGAAGGGCAAAAGAGTAGGGTCTTATAACTTCAACTACAGTTTAGTAATGTTGATCCCATTTCCTTCCTTCCTTGTATGTGTCCTTATCATCCTATGGAGGGGGTATAGGCCAAAAATTGATTATTTTTAGAAGACAGGATTCTGGGGAAAACAGTCAATGAGTGATATTACTGTGAAAGTGAATAGAGTGCTCTCACAGAGAGTAACAATGGTGACAAAGTAGATCAAAACACATACTCAGAAGAAGATAAAAGTCAAAGCTGCTATATCCAATGCCTCCAAGAAAAATAAGAATTGGACTCAGGTCATGAAAGAGCTCAAAAAGGATTTTATAATCAAGTAAGAGAGGTAGAAGAAAAATTAAGAAGTGAATTGAGAGTGGTGCAAAAGAAAATACAAAAAGGTAATGAGGAGAAAAATGTCTTAAAAACAAAATTGGTCAAATAGGAAAGGAGGTACAAAAGCTCATTGAGAAAAATAATTCCTTAAAAATTAGAATTGAGCAAATGGAAGCTAATGACTATGAGAAATCAATAAACAATAAAACAAAATGAAAAGAATGGAAAAATAGAAAACAATGGAAATATCTCACTGGAAAATAAATTCAGGAGAAATAAGTTTAAAATTATTGGTCTACATGAAAACCACAATCAAAAAAAGAGTTTAGACATCATCTTGCAAAACAGTATTAAGGAAAACTGTTCTGATATTCAAGAACTAGAGAGTAAAATAGAAATTGAAAGAATCTACTAATACCTGAAAGAGATCCCAAGATGAAAACTCCCAGGCATATCATTGCTAAATTTTGCAACTCCCAGGTCAATGAGAAAAATCTTGCAAGCATCCAGAAATAAACAATTTAAGTATGGTGGAACCATAGTCAGGATGACACAAAATTTAGAAGCTTCTACATTAAAGGATCAGAGGACCTGGAATATGATATTCCAGAGAGCAAAGGAGCTAGGATTTTACAACCAAGAATCACCTACCCAGGAAAATATATACTTATACATATACATACAGAGGACATAAGTGGAGTTGAATATGAAGGGATAATATTTGAAAAATAAAATTAAAGAATGAGAGAGGAATGTACTGGGAGAAAGGGAAAGGGAAAAGTGGAATGGTATAAATTATCTGCCATAAAAGAGGCAAGAAAAAGCTTTTATAGTAGAGGGGAAGAAGAGGAGGGGAGAAAGAACCTTACTCTCATCGGAATTAAGAAATAACATACATATTTAATATGGGTACTAGAAATCTATCTTACCCAGCAGTAATGTAGAAGAGGAAGGGAACACAAGAAGGGGGAAGGGTGATAGAGGGAGGACATGTTGGGGAAGGATTTGATCAGAAGTAAAACATTTTTAAGATGGAGGAGGGTGAAAGGAGAGAGAGAGAATAGAACAGAGAAAGTACAGTTATCAATAGTAATTGTGCAAAATACTTTGAAGCAAATTTCTCTGATGAAGGCCTCATTTCTCAAATGTATAGGGAACTGAGTCAAATTTATAAAAATAAAAACCATTCCCAAATTGATAAATGATAAAAAGATGTGAATAGTTTTCAGATGAATTACTCAAGCTATTTATAGCTACATTGAAAAAATACAAGGTGCTCCAAATCATTATTGATCAGAGAAATGCAAATTAAGACAACTCTGAGATACCACTACACACCTGTCAGATTGGCTAAGATGACAGGAAAAGATAATGACGAATGTTGGAGGGGATGTGGGAAAACTGGCACACTGATACATTGTTGGTGGAACTGTGAATGGATCCAACCATTCTGGAGAGCAATCTGGAACTATGCTCAAAAAGTTATCAAACTGTGCATACCATTTGACCCAGCAGTGTTTCTACTGGTCCTATATCCCAAAGATATTTTAAGGGAGGGAAAGGGACCCACATGTGCAAAAATGTTTGTGGCAGCCCTTTTTGTCGTGGCAAGAAACAAGAAATTGAAGGGATGCTGATCAATTGGAGAATGGCTGAATAAATTATGGTATATGAATGTCATGGAATATTATTGTTCGGTAAGAAATGGCCAGCAGGATGATTTCAGAGAGGCCTTGAGAGACTTGCATAAACTGATGCTGAGTGAAACCAGAAGAACCAGGAAATCCTTATACACAGCAACAAGACTATATGATGATCAATTCTGATGGACATGGTTCTCTTCAACAATGACGTGATTCAAACCAGTTCCTATTGTTCAGCGATGAAGATAGTCATATACATCCAGAGAGAGGCTTGAGGGAATTGAGTATAAACCACAACACAGCATTCTAAAGCTTTCTGTGAATATTTCTATGCATTTTGTTTTCCTTCTTAGAATGTTTTTTTTCCTCTCTTTCTAGATCTGATGTTTCTTGTGCAGTAAGATAACTGTATAGATATGCATACATATATTGGATTTGTCATATAATTTAACATATTTAGCATGTATTAGATTACCTGTCATCTAGGGGTGGGGGTGGGGGAAAGGAGGGGAAAAGCCTGGAACAAAAAAAAGTTTTTGCAAAGGTCAATGTAGAAAAATCACTCATATGTTTTGTAAATAAAAAGCTTTTAATAAAAAAAAAAGAAAGAAATGATGAGCAGGATGCTATCAGGAAAACGTGAAAAAGTCCCCCATGAACTCATGAACAGGGAAATGTACTGTGTACAAAGTAACATCAATGCTGGAGAATTTCAGTAATGAATAATTTCAATAAGGGAACAATAAATTCTTCAAATAGAAAGGAAAGGAAATTTGAATAACACATGACTTTTATATGCACCAGAAATTGGAAGATGGAATGGAATAATATGCTCTAAAGAGTATATGATCTTGGGGCAGCTAGGTGGTGCAGGGGATAGAGCACCAGTCCTGAAGTCAGGGGGACTTGAGTTCAAATCTGGTCTCAGACACTTAATATTCCCTAGCTGTATGACCCTGGACAAGTCCCTTAACCTCAATTGCCTCAGCAAAAAGAAAAAAAAAAGAGTATATGATCTTAAGATGCAAACCAAGGTGACAAACCCTGTAAAAACTGCAACTTTCCATTAATAATAATAATAATAAAATGGAGGTTCAATAAAAAGAGGTCCTCAAAGGCCTTTCTCTTTAATTAAAAACAAAAAGTCCTGAACAAACTGTTTCTTCAAATATTCAGACAATAGAAATAAAAGGCAAACAAATACAGTAACAATAAAAAAAGAGATCATTAATAGATTTATTTTTAAATGTACACAAAGAGAATAGTGAAAGCAGGTCAAATAGAAAAGAGTGAAGCTAGAGAAACAGAAATGAAACATCATTATTAAACCCCTCTAACATCCTGCAGACAAATGAATTAATTTTTTGGTTGGAGGAATGAATAGCAGAATGTGAGGATAATAGTGTGAAGAAATAGATAAAGGGGGAAATATATGATATAATCTAATCAAGTAACAGTTTAACAACAAAGGAAAGCAAGTCCTATAGTCTCATAGGAAGAAGTGGGTTTGGAGGAAAATGAATGAGGAAGTAAAGGAAAGAAATAAAATAGGGGAAAGGATGGGAGAAATAATGGGAAGAAGTCCCAGTGAAAAATATGACTATTAAAGAGATTCCATAAATGGAAATAGTAACATTACAATGAGTATAGTCTGAAAAGAGGAGACATTTAGAGTGACAACTCACTTTGCTTCATAAGAGTAAGGAGTCAGTGTTGGTAACTGACACCTAGAAGGGAGAGAAGATATAAACAAAGAAAGATTTCTTGACAAGTGGAAAAATGATTGTGAGGAGGGCAAATAGTAGAAATTGACATTCATTGACATTGTAAATTCTTTACATAGAACAATACATCTATCCTCTACATCATCTCTGGGAACCAGTATTTCTGGAGTGAGGCACAAACATAAATAGGGCCCAAGATTTATGTTGCAATAGCATTGAAACTGTTTAGAAGAGAGAACTTCAAAAAACTATCTTAAAAACATTAATTCTATAGGGAATACCTAGATTAAAGAAATAAATAAGCAAAGGGGCCATGAACCAAAGAATAAAAGTCTTTGAAAGGTCAAAAGGGCAGATATATTATAAAGATAATGAAATTTTTTTTTAATAATAAGATGCAGAAAATGAAGGTAAAACCTAATAAAATAAATTGAGGGGGAAGAAAGTGGATTTTATTTGCCCATTTAACTGAGTAGAAAAAAGAAGGGAAGATTTAGGCAACTTTATGAAAGGAAGAAAAAGGAATTATTAAATTCAGTACTCCAAAATTAGGAGAAATGACAACAAGTGGAAGGAAGAGCTTGAAGTGAGGGGAAGAGAAATGGTAGAAATAGTATTGTCTTATAGTAGATGAAGTTAAAGTAATGGAAGAGACAAAGTACTATATTTATAGAGGAAGAGGAGACAAAATCCTAATTTGGGAAAAAAGTATTTGACACAAATGGAGGAATATATAAACCAGATAATCCTAACTTTAAATTCCTTAATGGATGATACAATCTAACAAAAAAAAAACCTGAATGATAGAATAGACAAATAAAACCTCACAATTTATTCCTTACAGGATACATATCTAAAAAGCAAAGACATATACAGAATAAAAATGAAAGGCTGAAATAAAATTTGCTCCTTATAAGAAGCAAGAGTTGCAATCATGTTACTAGACAAAACAAAAACAAAAATCAGAACATAGGGTTAAACATGAAAATTACATTATGCAGAAAGGAACTAATAATCTTACAAACATTTAGAACTGACATGCCTTAACTTCCAAATGCATAAAAAATTAACTGAATTGAAGAATATACATATTTCTCAGCACACATGGAATTAAAAATTTTTTTTACCGTGTATTAGAGCACAGAATTATTGCAAACAAATATAAAAAAAAGGAGAATTAGTAAATGTACATAATGCAGCAAAAATAGTGATCCGTTCTGGAAGCCCGAACAAAAGACAGAGATTCAAATAGAAATCTAATGACAAAAACTTACATAACGAGTAGATTAAAGAAGAAATCCCAAAAACAATGATTATGAGAAAAAAATGAAACAGCATATTGATTTTTCTGGAGGGCAGCTAAAGCAGTTGTTAGGAGGAAATAAAATAATAACATTACCAAAAGGTAAAAAGAAAGGATTAATGGACTGAATAGGCATTTAAAAATAGTAATAAACCAAGTCAAAATAATTATATGAGGAAATATTAAAAATTAAGAGGAGAAAGAAACAAAAAAAGCTAATGATAAATCTAAAAGGATTAATAATATTGATAAAACTTTCACCAATTTGATTTTAAAGATGATGGAAACAAAAGATTATATGAACAAGGTAAAAACCACAACAAATCCAAAAGAAAAAAAAATATCAGAACCTATTTTGCAGTTATGCACTACCAAGAGGACATACACAAAAAGAGAAATACCTTGAAAATAAAAAATGTCAGAAATGAAATAGATATTGTAAATAATCCAATTTCAGAAAAAAAAACCTAGTTATTAGTACCAAATTAAAAAAAAAACCACCTGCTTCTGATAAGATTCATCAATTTTATCAAACTTTTAAAGAACATTTGGTACTAATATTATTCAAATGATTCTCAAAAATTGAAAAAGACAGAATCCTACCAGATTCTTTTTAATGAGACAAATATAGTTTAATACTTAAAACTAGGAAAGTATAAAATATAGGAGAACCAGAGAACAATATTATCAATTTAAAAAATTTTAAGTTAATTCCTGTCAAACAGCTTATATTGATCATCAAAGAAATGATTATGATAGAGTTGTATTTAGACCAGGGATGCCAGGATAGTTCAAAATTAGATCAACATAATCATATTAAAAATTAAAACAACCAAAGCCACATGATTATCAAAATAGATACAAAAAAATCCTTTGACAAAGAATGACACCTCTCCCCCCCAAAAAAAATCAAACTACTCACAGATTACAGGCATAAGAGGACTTTAAAAATACCATATATAAGCATCTATCTAGAACCCCAAATCAGCAAATATGGAAATGAGGATGCTTAAGTTTTTCCAGTAGAATGAAGCAAGGATACTCATTTTTCCCACTATTATCAGATGTCATTCTGTAAATGCTAAAAGTAGCAATCAGATAACAAAAAAATTAAAGGCATAAAGAGAGGTAAAAAAGTAGATTAAAAACTTTCTATTTACTAATGACATGATGATTTACTTTTTAAAATCCTAGGGAATCAGTAAAGATCAGTAGCTTCAGCAAAGTTGCAGAACACCATTTCTCTTATGTAGAAACAATAATATGACATGAAATCCCATTCCAAATAATAGTGAGATGCATAAAATACTTGGGAATCAATCTGCCAAATCACCTAAAATATTTCCATAAATATTCTTCTTAAAGAAATAAAGAATTTAAAATAGCTGGAGGAATATTCACTCTTAATAGCTGTAATATGATAATAGGAATGAAAAGTTAATTTACAGTTTTAATGCTATTATCAGTGTAAATTATCAAAGGGTTAGGGTTATCAAAGGCAGAATAAGGAAAAAATAACAAAATCCATGTGGAAAAGTAAAGGATCTAAAGAATCGAGTGAAGTAAGTTAAAAGAATAGTACTATTGCAGTACAATAATAATAGTATACGAGATCTTAATCTCAACTGCAGGGCAGGGAAGGTGAACACTCCTCACCACTTCCACTATTGTGAAGACATTTCTCATTCTAACTTCTCTTCAATCTTTTTGACCTTATCATTGAGCTGAAACTGCTCTCCCAAGTTGCCCAGAATGTCTTCACTATCAAATCTAATGGACTTCTCAATCCCTGTATTCCTTTACCTCTCTGCAGTTTTTGACACTATTGATCACTTCTGAATACATTCTTGGTTTTCATGACACATCTCAACCCTGGTTCTTCTATCTGATTATTTCTGATTCTCTTTTGCTGAATCCTTGTCCAAGTCATCAACACTTAAGAGGTCCTCTAAGGGTCTGTCCAGGGCTCTTTTCTCCTTCTATACTATCTTTTACATTTTCTCCTATTTTTTTCTTTTCTTTTCTTTTCTTTTTTTTTTTTTTTGGTTTTGCTTGACTGATTCTTGATGTCTCATTCAGTCATTCATTTCCATTAGTTCAGTACTGATTTTTAGTGAATTATTTTTTTCAATTACTTTTTTTTAGTTCTTTTTATATTTGACCAATTGAATTTTTAAATGAATTTTGTTATATGGATTTCCCCCCATTTCACAAATTCTGTTTTTCAGAGAGTTGGTTTTTTTTTCCATTTTGTTAAATCTATTTTGTAAGAAGTTATATGCTTTTTCCATTTCACTAAATCTATTTTGTAAAGAGTTTTCTTCATATAATTTGTATTTCCTTTTCCAAACCCTCTTGCAAAGTTTTCATTTCTTTCCCCCATTTTATTTGTAGCTCTTTTTAAAGAGCCTTTTAAATTTCTTTCAAGAAAGCCTTGTGAGAGGGGGACCAATTTATATCTTCATCTGGAGACAATCTGCTTTTAGTGATCTGAGGGTTTGAAATTTGTTCTCTTTCACTATAAAAACTATGGTCAGAGTTCTTTTTGCTTTTTTTTGTTCATTTTTTTTAATTGAGGTCTGCTTTAGAGAAAGGGAGAGATTGTCCAAGCTTCCTCTAAAAGTGGCAGTGGCTGCACTGGGTCAGTGCTGACTAACTTCTGGTGCTGGGTGGGCACACCCAGGTCCTGTGAAATTCTGGTGTTTAGGGGTACACTATTTGCCTTTTGTATTTGTGTTGGATGTCTTATAACTAGTCTGCTGATCTACTGGCTTGCAACCAAGGCAGAATAGTCAATACTGCTGTAGATTCCTGGATTCTCCAATGTATGGAGCCCACACCCTCCCATACTATGTACTGC
>JAJPUD010002364.1:192637-240346 GCA_023553655.1 Myrmecobius fasciatus
AACAGAACTCATTATCTTTTCTCCCAAACCCTTCTTTCTTCCAAATCTCTAATACCATTATACCAACATCCTTGCTGTCAGTTTAATTCCAATTATTCAACTGTCAATAGTCTTATCATTTCTGTTTTGAAGCATCCTTTGTATAAAACCCCTTCTCTCCATTTTCCCTGCCTCCAAAGAAGTTTTTTAGGATATCTGTAGGCAAATGAAAAGAAACCACTTCCTGGGGATGGACTGAAGATATAACAAGAGGAATAAATGAAAGGAAAATTGGAAGAACTTAGATTTAGCGCACAAGTAGAATTGACTTTCGAAAAGAAGGATCAAATCAACCAAAAAAAAATTTCATTAAACACCTACTACCTACCATGATACTAGAAATACAAAACTGATACTAGAAATACAAAACTATTCCCTGTCTTTGAAGATTTTGTTTTTTCAAAGATTTAAGAATAGGGGAACAATAGTAAGGATGAAGGTGAAGAGGGTTTTGAAGTCTGGGACAGGAAAAACAAGGTAGCTCACTTTTATTTTCTCAATAAAATAGGAGGAAAGGTCCTCTTCCAGTAAGAATGTAAGGGGAGACAGGGAAAATAGGTTGCCCCCAAAATGCTGTAATTTAACTGCTGTTGAAACTCTTCCTAATGAATAAATGGACTTTTTTCTTAATCTGATTAGTAGCATCTATTTAAAATCATTAGCAAGCATCATATGTAATGGGGACAAACTAGAACCATTCCCAATAAGATCAGGAGTGAAGAAAGGCTGCCCACTGTCACCATTGATATTCAATATTGTATTAGAAATGTTAGCTTTGGCAGTAAGAGAAGAAAAAGAGATTAAAGGAATTAAAGTAGGTAATGAGGAAACCAAACTATCACTCTTTGCAGATGATATGATGGTATACTTAGAGAACCCTAGAGACTCAACTAAAAAACTACTAGAAACAATTCACAACTTTAGCAAAGTTGCAGGATACAAAATAAATCCACTTAAATCATCAGTATTTTTATATATTACAAAGTTCAGCAGCAAGAGATACAAAAAGAAATTCCATTCAAAATAACTGCCAATAGTATAAAATATTTGGGAATCTATCTCCAAGGGAAAGTCAGGAACTATATGAACAAAACTACAAAACACTTTCCACACAGATAAAGTCAGACCTAATTAGTTGGAAAAAATATCAAATGCTCATGGGTAGGCTGATTCAATATAATAAAAATGACAACACTACCTAAATTAATCTAATTATTTAGTGCCATACCAATCAAACGCCCAAGAAATTATTTTACAGATCTAGAAAAAATAGTAGCAAAGTTCATCTGGAAGAACAAAAGGTCAATAATTTCAAGGGAATTAATGAAAAAAAAAGAATGATGAAGGTGGCCTAGCTGTGCCAGATCTAATACTATATTATAAAGCAGTGATCATCAAAACTGGTACTGGCTAAGAAATAGAGTAGTCAATCAGTGGAATAGGATAGGATCACAGGACAAACTAGGCAATAACTATAGCAATCTAGTGTTTGACAAATCCAAAGACCCCAGCTTTTGGGATAACAACTCACTATTTGACAAAAACTGCTGGGAAAATTGGAAACTACTATGGAAGAAATTAGGGCTTGACCTACACCTAACACCACATGCCAAGATAAGATCTAAATGGGTTCATGATTTAGACATAAACTGTGATATTATAAGAAAATTAGAGAAACATAGGATAGTTTACCTCTCAGACCTGTGGAGAAGGAAGGAATTTGTGTCCAAAGAAGAACTGGAACTCTTAATTGAACACCAGATAATTTAGATTATAAGTTTTTGTACAAACAAAACTAATGCAGACAAGATCAAGAGGGAAGCAATAAATTGGTAAATCATCTTTACATTTAAGAGTTCTGATAAAGACCTCATTTCTAAAATATACAGAGAATTGACTCAAATTTATTAGAATTCAAGCCACTCTCCAATCGATAAATGGTCAAAGGATATTAACAGACAATTTTTAGATGAAGAAATTAAAACTATTTCTAGTCATATGAAAAGGTGCTCCAAATCACTATTGATCAGAGAAATTCAAATTAAGACAACTCTGAGATACCACTACACACCTGTCAGATTGGCTAATATGACAGGAAAAGATAATGACGAATGTTGGAGGGGATGTGGGAAAACTGGGACACTGATACATTGTTGGTGGAACTGTGAACGGATCCAACCATTCTGGAGAGCAATTTGGAACTATACTCAAAAAGTTATCAAACTGTGACCCTTTGACCCAGCAGTGTTTCTACTGGTCCTATATCCTAAAGAGATCTTAAAGGAAGGAAAGGAACCCACACGTGCAAAAATGTTTGTGGCAGCCTTTTTTGTTGTGGCTAGAAACTGGAAACTGAATGGATGCCCATCAATTGGAGAATGGCTGAATCAATTTTAGTATATGAATGTCATGGAATATTATTGTTCTGTAAGAAAGGACCAGCAGGATGATTTCAGAAAGGCCTAGAGAGACTTGCATGAGCTTATGCTAAGTGAAATGAGCAGAATCAGGAAATCATTATACATGGCAACAAGACTATATGATGATCAATACTGATGGACCCGGCTCTCTTCAACAATGAGTTGTTTCAAACCAGTTCAGTGATGGAGAAAGTCATATATACCCAGGGAGAGGCCTGCAGGATCTGAGTGTGGACCATAACATAGCATTTTCATGCTTTCTGTTGATGTTTGTTTGCATTTTGTTTTCCTTCTCAGGTTTTTTTTTTCTTGTAGATCTGGTTTTTCTTGTATAGCAAAATAACTGTACAAATATGTATATATTCGATACTTCATATATTTTTAATATAATTAACATGTATTAGACTACCTGCTATCTAGGAGGGAGTGGGGGGAAGGAGAGAAAAATTTGGAGTAGAAGGGTCAATGTTGAAAAAATACCCATGCATATGTTTTGCAAATAAAATCTTTAAAGAAAAAAAGATAAAAAAAAAAAGAAACTCTTCCTAATGTGATTAAAAGTACACTTTTTTTTTTTTTGGTCCGGTCTTAGCAAATATTCTAAAAATAGATGAATATTTTTGCATTGAAGGTGTATATAGCTTTTATTTTCTCAGAGACATCATTTCTGAAATCAAATTCTCAAGCCAGAATTGTATAGTCATAAGTGCTAAAGAATATTGGGCTGAATATACACTGACCTCAGAATAACAGAGCATTTTATTTAACAGCAAAGTTATCAGTTTATTTATCCTTTTGCAATAGAGTTCGGGGGAAAATACCAGCTGAGCAATCGATGTTTACAGGTTTCATTTTATATAAGTGAAGATAAACTGATAACCATTTCAGTACTTAGGACACAAGGGGATCCACTGGGCAAGGGATCTCCCATTTACGTGTCCCTCCCCTCACTCTACTGTTTTACCTTTTCCTGCCCCATTATGAGCTAGAAAAAGTTCGTTAAGATTTTAGTTAGAGATGATTTACATTATCTTGTTTCATCTTCACAACAATCCTGTGAAATAATCGACCAGTATTTTTAAGTGATTGCTGGAGTGCAAAGGCAAAACAGCCTCTCCCCTCAAAAAACATATTCTAAGCACAGAGCTAAGTATATCTTTGTCTTATTCTGACAGCTTCCTTATCATACAAAGCGCTGAAGAGAGCCATTCTCTCACATGATCTTTGGTATATTAAATCTGGTATATTGGTTCTGTTCTCGCTTAACTGTTGTTTGATTTAAAAAAATTTTTTTTCCCCAACTATTTGCAGAAGTTTGAGTTCTGAGGAAGACGAAAGCTAGCACAGAAACGGCGTCATCAGGAAAGGACGTACTAAGATCAGCGGTTTTCTCTATCGAACAGAGGGGGAATTAATAAAACTAAGATTGAAGCCATTTGTTAGCAAGCTTTCCTAAAGCGCACAGGAGCAGCACGCGGAGGGAAATCTCTCACCCCTTGCCCCAGGTTAGTACGTTACCTCCACAAAGCTGAGCTGTAGCCTAGCAGTAGTAATACTCCCGCCAAGGCTTTCTTCCAAAACATGGCGAGGAAGAACCTTATGTATAGAGGTTGCAGCTGCGTTTTCCTCCTGTACCTGAAATCGGGAAGCTGAACCCAACTGACTAGCCGCGCGGCCAAGGTCTTAGAACCTCGCTTCCAGCCGTTGCCTTCCGCTGAGCCTGCGAGGGGACAGAGCAAAATCAAAGCACAGTAGTTAGCATTGGATCCCCTTTCACTGGCAAAAAGGCGGGCACCTAGTAGTGTCACGAAACCTAGTGGTTGGATGCCCATACAACCTATAGCTGCGATAGCCACGAGGTCTCATTGTGGGAAAGAGACAACATTACTTTGAAATTGCTGAGAGAAAGGACTAGTGGGTTTTACACTAAATGAAGCAGGCTAGTTGACTTTGTAGAAAGTTTTCTGGTAAAGCTCTCAGCATCTGAAGGAGCGTTATTAACGTATTATGGACTAGAGTAGAGATGCAAAATAAAAGACCTCCGGCCTGGAAGTCGGGCTAAACTCAGTAAAAGTTCCATCATCCATAATAAAGAGCTGTGTGACTCTTGGGTAAATCAGACTCCAGACGATTTATTGTCCTGAAGCGATGGTGGGGAGAGACACCTCTCTTCAATGAAATTATAGGGCTACATGGGGAAAGAGGATGAGTAAAATCTACCCTGTAGTGATTAATAGTGATCAAAAACATTTTCAACTATTGCGATTGTGGTAACTCTTCCAAAGCTGGGAAGAAAACTTGGTGTCCTAGGAAGGTGTTACACTTTGCCGGAGTTGGGATGGGGGATGAGAAAGTGGGGAATAGGGAGTTGTGTTCAAGATCTTTCACAAATTATTTCCTCACTTCGGGCTTCAGCTTCTTCATTTGTAAAAATGTGGGGTTGGATTACATCAGTGATTGCGGACCGGTGTGAATCTGAAGAGTCACAGACTTTGCATCTGTGGAATAACTGATAAAAATAAGCGAATATATTTATGTTGTCCTCTTTGACTAAATGATGATTTAAACATATCCTGTTAGGAATTTAGCCACTAACGACAAATAAATATATGAACCCATGATTTTACATCTTCCTTTCCTAGTTATAGGTGTAGCCCACTCCTAAGTAGTGGCCAAAAGTGAGTGTGCCCCAAAGTACGGTGGCAGGTATCAATAGGAAAGTAGGGCAGCCAAAATACATGCCAACCCAAGGATAGGAAAAGGCAGCTGCATGTGTTGTTTTTTAAATTTCAATACTTTATTTTTTCAATTACATGTAAAGATTTTTCAACATTCATTTTTGCAAGATTTTGAGTTCCATTTTTTTTCTCCTTTCATTCCTTACCTTCCCCTCCTCAAAACAGCAAGCAATCTCATATAGGTTATACATTTACAATCATTTTAAACATATTTCCCTTAGTCATGTCATGAAAGAAAATCAGAACAAAAAGGAAAAACGATGAGAAAGAAAAAGCAAACAAAAAACCCAAGGCGAAAGTAGTATGCTTCAATACACATTCAATCTCCATAGCTCTGTCTCTGGATGCAGGTGGCATTTTCTATTCCAAGACTATTGGAATTGTCTTGGATCATTCCATTGCTGAGAAGAGCTAAATCTATCATAGTTGATTATCACATAATCTTGCTGTTTCTGTGTACAATGTTTTTCTAGTTCTGCTCATTTCACTCAACATCAGTTCATGAAAGTCTTTCCAGACTTCTCTAAAATCAGATTGCTCATCTTTTCTTATAGAATAATAAGATTCCATTACATTCAAATACTTATTCAGGCATTCCAAAATTGATTGACATCTGTTCAATTTCCAGTTTTTTATCACACAAAAAGAGCTGCTTTCAACAGTTTTGTATATGTGGGTCCTTTTCCCTTTTTTTTTTTATTATTTCTTTGGGATATAGACCCAGTAGTGACACTGCTGGATCAAAGGATATGCACAGTTTTATAGTCCTTTGGGTATAGTTGCAAATTGCTTTCCAGAATGTCTGGATCAATTCACAACCCCAATAACAGTGCATTAGTGGTACACTTTTCCTACATCCCCTCCAATATTTATCATCTTTTGCTGTCATCTTAGCCAATTTAATAAGTATGAAGCACTGGCTCAAAGTTGCTTTAATTTGCATTTCTCTAATCAATGGTGATTTTGAGCATTTATTCATATGAGTACAGATGGCTTTAATTTATCTGACCATTTGCCAATTAGGGGAATGACTTGTATTCTTATAAGTCATAAATATAAAAATAGACAACTCTTTATATATTTTAGAAATGAGACCTTTATGGCTGCAAAAATTTTATCCCAACTTTCTGCTTCCTTTCTAATCTTGGCTGCATTTGTTTTGTTTTGTTAAACCTTTTTAATTTAGTGTAATCAAAATTATTCATTTTGCATTTTATAATGTTCTCTACTTCTTTGGCCATAAATTCTTCTCTTCTCCAAAGATTGACAGGCAAACTATTTCTTGCTCTCCTAATTTGCTTATAATATCATCCTTTATGTCTAAATCATGAACCCTCTATAACATTTGAATCTGATAGAGAATGAGATATTGGTCTATGTCTAGTTTCTGCCATATTATTTTTCAGTTTTGTCTAGAATTTTTGTCAGATAATGAATTCTTATTTTAGAACCTGGAGTCTTTGGGTTTATCAAACAGTAGACCACTATTGTCAATTGACTATTATATCTTCTGTACATAACCTGTCTGCCCGATCCACCAATATTACAGGCCAAATGATTTTGATGATACCCACTTTATAATGTAGTTTCAAGTCTGATATAGCAAGGCTACCTTCTTGGAGTTTTCCCCCCATTTTTAAAACCTTTTATTCTTCCAGATGAATTTTATTATTTTTTCTAGCTCATAAAATAACTTTTTGGCACTTTGATGTGGAACTGAATAAATGGATTAATTTAGGCAGTACTTTTCTTCTTCTTCTTTTTTTATTATATTAGCTTTCTTATCCACAAGCAATTGATTTTTTTTCAGTTGTTTAGGTCTGATTTTATTTTTCTAAAAAGTGTCTTGTAATTGTATTCATATAGTTATTAGATTTGTCATGCCAGGTAGGCTCCCAGATAGTTTATATTGTCTACAATTATTTTAAATGGAATTTCCCTTTCTAGCTGTTTCTGCCAGGCTTTGTTGTAAACATATAGAAATTCTGATGATTTTTGTAGGTTTATTTTATATCCTGCAACTTGGTTAAATGTGCTTTGATAGTCATTTAGCAATCTGCAACTACCCGGACTGCAAACTCTTCTCTGATAACTCTAGCCCATCCCCTTTTGAAATGTGTACCTATCAGGATTGTATTCTCTTATTACAAAACTCATCTTTAAAAGCAGTGTGAGATTTGAATTTAGCACCTGGCTGCATTCAAGCTTTGGTACCATAATAAACTCCTTCAAGTTTTCTCCTTTTGAGTTTGCTTCATTCTTGAGGATAAGGTCCAAAAATCTTTAATTATGTTTTGTTGAAGCTTAGCCAGGAGAATCATTTTGCCCAGAGTCTCTCATTAGGAAATTTTACTTGGGAAGGGAAGCCAATGCAGGTTTCTATTTTTCCCTGTGGTGGGCTAACAAGGGCTTTCCTAGCACTCCACCATAGTGAGGTGATTGGAGAATTAATGTCCCAAGCTCAGGAACATAAAGGAAAAGTAGGTCCTTAAACCCCAACTTTTTTTTTTCTTCTCATTTGAGCCCAAAGAAGAGAAGACTCTCGTCTAGAAGGTAGGTAAGACAATGGAGAAGCAAGCACTGGAAGTGTCTCATTACAGAGAATACAGTGCTTAAAAAGGAGCAGGAAGGGTGAGTTTTCTGTGAACTCTTGGATAGACCACGTATTGCAGCTTGGGACCAAGTAAATCCTTCCGTTTAAGTCCGCAACTCACCAGTCTTGGTAGGGATTGGGAAAATTATTGGGAAGAAAATCCAGCCAGATAAAAATCTGGACATTGGATGCTAAATAGAAGACTTAAAGTTCAAAAGCCTAGGCAAAAATGAGATTTTTAGTGCTTTCTAAAGGGCCTCTGAAACTCAAGGGAAAAGGTTGAGAAAGAGATTAAGAAATGGAAAGGGAAGGGCAGCTAGGTGGCGCAGTGGATAGAGCACTAGCCCTGAAGTCAGGAGGACCTGAGTTCAAAATCTGGTCTCAGACACTTAACATTCCCTAGCTGTGTGACCCTGGGCAAGTCACTTAACCCTAATTGCCTCAGAAAAAAAAAAAAAAAAAAAAAAAAAAAAAAAAAAAAAAAAAAAAGGAAAGGGAGATTAAGAAAACCAAAAGGAGCCAGGAAAAAGCCACCACGTGGGACCATCACCCCCACCCCCACCCCACCTGTTCCCCATTGTGGGGGATCAATTTTCATAATGCCCAAGGATGGAGAAAAAATTTAAAAGGGAACTGGTCTAGGAAACTAATGAAATCTGAAAGTGATCTATTTACTTTTACTGATCTTTGATCACACTCTCTATGGGAGAGATTCTTTTGAGATCTTTCTGCCTCTGACAGTTGAGATTAGGAAAGAATTTTTCTTTCCATTTTCTTTTTTTCCTGACTTGTGAACCCAGTTGGAAATGATTCAGCAGAATTTAATTATTTTGGTAAATTAGTAGGTTATAATTTAAGTCCCCTAGAGAATTATAAAAAGGAAAGAAGGAAGAAAGGCTGGTTAAGCAAGTAAGGGTCAAAGGGAAGAGGTAGAAAGGGGAGGAAAATTAAAGTCACTTTTGTACTGACTTCATGAATGGAGGTTTAAGGGGAAAATATTGGAGTTTGGAAAGAGGTGAGAGAAGCTCTTGGTCTGTTGCCATAAAAAGAATATTTAAATTTTTTTTTAAAAGAAACACCTGTTAGCAATTTCAGAGAGTATTCTATCCAATACTGTTATAATGTTGGCCTCCAAAATTTGATGAGCAGGCAGTGTTGAGGTGTGAGAAATGAGGTCGAGAGATCCCTTGGTGGGTGCCGCAGGTTCTTTGCAAAAGAATTTGCAGTTGGAATAGGTGAGGTTTGTGGCAAATAATAAATAAATAAATGGGTTTATTACACTGAAGAGCGATGACTCTCAGTGGGCAAAATCCTGAAAGGATTTTTAGCAAAGGTTGGTTTTTTTTGTTTGTTTTGTTTTGTTTTGTTTTTTGTTTTGTTTTGTTTTGTTTTAAGCAAAGATGGGTTTACCCAGAGAAAAAAACTAATTGTGTGAAGACTGAAAAAAAAATTTTTTTAAAATTTTTTTTCTTCAGGGTTGTTCTTTTTGGGGGTGGAGAGGGATATCTATATTTTCTTTTGCAACTTTACTTTTATAAAGATGTTTTGCATAACTTCACATGCGCCTTCTCTAGAGGAGGATCCCTGGAGGAAGAGAGAGAATGTAAAAACGAATGTAAAAAATGTTTTATATGTAACTGGGGAAAATAAAACTTACAGTTAAAAAGAAAAGACTCTTAGTTCAGCCTAAAAGTAATCAAAAAAGAAATACCTCAGTGGCATTCCTTTTGTAAGGCTGGAAACAGCCACTTTCCAGCCAGAAGAGGGTAACTAATATAAAACAATTAACCCTTATATAGAAAAAGAGTCCCAAAATGGCTTGAAAAGAGACTCTGGATTGTGCGCAATAATATTTTAAAGAACTCTATCATTAATATCTATGGTTTTTATGTCTGTCTTGTCACATTACAATTTTGTAGTTAGTATTTCTATACAGCTTTCAAGTAGCTGCCTTAACAGAAAGATTAAAAGGTTGAAGTTTTATAAAGGCTTGACCAGCTGGCAGGGACTTAACCTTTAGTCTCTAGTGAGGGATAAGGAGGAAAACTTTTGTCAGTAAATGTTTCTCTTTTTCTCTTGTCACATTATTTATGTTTAAAAATCAAACATTGTTTTCCTGGGGTTTGTCAGTTTTAAAAAGCAATAGTAAAAAGAGAACATTTTCCTAAGAATGAATTTCTTTCTTTTTGTCTTTAAAATTTGTCCAAGTTAGAAGGTGGACAAGAAACAGAGATAAGAGGGTTGGGATCTCTCCCCAATTTGCAGAAATTTAGGACACTGTAAAACTAAATTTGAAATTGGGTTTTTCATTAACTGTAAATAGAAATTGAGTTTTTGACTAAATATATAACTTCTCTTCTGTGAAATTACAAATTGTGGTTTGAATGTTTTTTTTAAAATGTTGAAATATTTCAGTGAGCTTTGGAGTAACATTCTTTAGAATTTGTTTTAAAGAGAAATGAGAATATAATTGGGAAAGTGATAGAGAAGTACTTGGATCTCATTACTTTTTGCCTAGAAAGTGATGTTGTTTTAGTACAGGGTGAAGACAATTTCATTGATTAGAGAAAAGTACTAGTTTCAATGTGGTATCAGTGAAATTTCAAAGTAAAGAAAAAATAGGTTTCAGGTTGCTTTCCTGATTCAGGAAAGGAAAAAATTTTGTTTAAATCAGGAAACAATTTGAAAATATGTAAAATTTATTTGAAAGGGGAATTTCAAAAGGTTATTAGGAACTAGAAATTTTTTGAGGGGGAATTCAATGGTATAACTTCCTTTCCTTTTTATGCTTCTCTTGAGTCTTTCATTTGAAAATCAAAATTTCTGTTCAGCTCTGGCCTTTTCATTAGGAAAGTTTGAAAATCCCTTATTTCAGTGAATGTCTATTCCTCCCTCCCACCCCCCCCATAAGATTATGTTCATTTTTGCTAGATAACTGATTCTTGGTAGCAATCCAAGTTTCTTTGCCTTCCAGAATATAATATCACAAGCCCTCTGATCCTTTAATGGAGAAGCTGCTGTATCCTATGTAATTCTGACTCATTTTTCTTTCTGGTTGCTTGCAAAATTTTCTCCTTTACCTGAGAGTTCTGGAATTTGGCTATAATATTCCTGGGAATTTTCATTTTGGGATTTCTTTCAGGAGTTATCAGTGTATTCTTTCAATTGCTATTTTACTCTGGTTCTAGGATGCCAGGGCAGTTTTCCTTGATAATTTCTTGAAAGATGCTGTTCATAACTTTACTTGCCAGATCTATGGAAAGGGGAAGAATTTATGACCAAATAAGAAATAGAGAACATTATGAAATGCATAATTTTGATATATCAAAATGATAATTTTGATTATATCAAATTAAAAAATTTTTGCACAAACAAAATCAGTCCAGCCAAGATTAGCAGGAAAACAGGAAGCTGAGAAACAATTTTTTACAAGTACCTGTGATAAAAGTCTCATTCCTCAAATAGATAGAGAAATGAGTCAAATTTATAAGAATATAAGTTTTTCCGGGGCAGCTAGGTGGCGCAGTGGATAGAGCACCAGCCCTGAAGTCAGGAAGACCTGAGTTCAAATCTGGTCTCAGACACTTAACATGCCCTAGCTGTGTGACCCTGGGCAAGTCACTTAACCTCAATTGCCTCAGGAAAAAAAAAGGAATATAAGTTTTTCCCAGATGATAAAATGGGCAAAGGATATGAAAAGGCAGTTATCAGATGAAGAAATCAAAGGTATCTCTAGTCATATGAAAAAAATGCTTTAAATCCCTATAGATTAGAGAAATGCAAATTAAAACAACTCTGAAGTACACTTACACTTATTAGATTGGCTAATATGACAGAAAATAAAAATGTTAATATTGGAGAAGATGTGGGAAAACTGGGACACAAATGCACTGTTTAGTGGAGATTTATGATTGTCTTTACTTGTAATTTGGAAAGAAAAAAAAAAGATGTGGTCCAGGTTTCTTTTTTTTAATCATAGCTTTTATTTAGTCCAATACTTCTTTAAATTATCTCTCCTGGATCTGTTTTACAGCTTAATTTTTTTCAAATCAAATATTTTACATTTTCTTTGATTTTAAAAAATTCTTTTAATTTAGTTTGGTATAATCTTGATATTTCTTAGTCATTAGCTTCCACTGCTCTCATTCTAATTGTTAAGGCATTATTTTCTTTAGTAGATTTTTGTACTTTCTTTATTTAGCCAATTCTACTATGTAAGAAGCTATATTCTTTTTCTAACCTATTGACTTTTTTCATGATTTTCTTCAATCCTTCTCATTTCTTTCTCCAGAGTTTCTTCTATATCTCTTATTTGATTTTTAAAATCTTTTTTGATCTTTTCCAGGAGAACTTTTTGGGTTTGAGACCAATTCATATTTCTCTTGAGGCTTCCCATGTAGGTGTTTCAACATTGTTATTCTCTTCTGAGTTTGTGTCACCACAGTAGCTTTTTGTTATCAGGGTTTTTTTGTTTGTTCATTTTGCAGCCTACTTGGTAATTTTTAAAGTTGAGGTCTCCTCCTGGAGTGCAGAGGGCTTTGTCCCAAGCTTTTTGCTTTGGGGCCAGTAGTGTGGTCACTGGCTTTCTATGCCATCGCTTTTGGGCCCTGTGTTATGACTGGAGGCCTGTTGAGCCAAAATCACAGGGTCTCAGTTGCTGATCTATGCTGGGGCTAGGAGTCTTCCTGCATTTTTCTGCCAACTTGGTTCCACCTTTTAATGATATAATTTCTAAAAGCTTATACAACACAATTAATTACTTGGATAAATTAGAAGTCACCAAATGATATTGGAATAAAACATGTTTATAAATTTCTAAGAACCCCAAAGGGACCAGTGTTGCAATTGAGTAGTGTTATATGATAATAACTTGTACTAAAATTATAGAGGAGAAATTCAGTGGAATAAAGAAGGGTTTTATAGTCTGGGATAGAGACTGGAGAGATTAAACAAATAAAAGAAAATTTAGGAGCATAATATGAAGGCAATAAGGAAGGTATAGTTTTATAGGTCACTGAACAGGTATACAAAGAGAAGAAGAAAATTTAAGAATGTTAAAAACAAAAGTTTGAGGGAGATTTTTTGCTTTGTTGAAATAATATAGATATAAGAAATTATATGTGGTTATTCTTTATGTTATGGAAACTATAATACCAAATTTGCAACATAGAATTACTTGAAGAAAGTATACTATATTTCTGTTCTTATAGGATTATTAAGAGTATGTGAAAGATATAAAATCCTCATGGACTCTACAATATACGGATAAGAATACAAGATTGCTATTTTAATATTTAGCAGTAGACTAGCTGAAAGTAGTGGGCCTTAGTGACTTATTGGGAGAAAATGGCTCGTTTTAAAAAAATTTTGGATACTATTTGATATTTGTGAAAATAGATTTATGTGTGACTGAATTTATTTTGGTATCTTTTAAAGTGGGATATATTCTTTTGTTAGGGCAATTATTATAAGTCAAAATTTATTCTACTATTTGACGTTAAGACAAAATTTGGGGAAATGCATGAACTAGGCAAACCTGAGTTACATGCTGGTCTGAGGAAATTTGTTAGTTCAATCCTAAACAAGTTGCTCTACCTCAGTTTCCTGATATATAAAGAAAAAAAAATAATAGCACCTATCTGCCAGGATTTCCATAAAGACTAAAATGATCAAATGATTGTGAAGTGCTTTACATGAGACCTAGCATATGATAAGCACTATATAAATCCATTTTTGTTATTTCTTTCATTGAATGCTGTACTGGGTTTTAAAAATGATTGGTACAAAATAGTAATGGTTATAAGATGGTTTTCTTTGTAAGATAATTTGGAGATACATTTCAGTAATTTGATGTTATCTGACTAGTAAGTTTTGTTTAATGTTATAAATTCATGATATTGTAAATGTTATATTTCTCAATTTTATTATATTATAAGTTCTGGATAACTATTGTATAAGATATACTGTTAAGAGGATGATAAAACTGTCTTTGGAGAATTCAACTCCCTTTGATTTGGTTACTGTGAAATTTATTTGGGGCTCTTTTTTAATGTTATAATCTATGAAGCATTTAATTGGGTATATTATAAAAGGGGAAAATAGTCATTGATTTATGGAGAAGAAAATAGGGGGAAGAGAGAAACTTTGAAAGTCATAAAATTTTATCAGTGAAGGGACTTGCGAATTATTTTACTGAGAAAACAAGATTCCCTCTTGTATTATAAACATTTCTTGAAAAAGAAAGGAAGACTTACAACTTTATTTATAGTACAGCAATTGATATGTTATCATGAGAATCATCTAGTTATATCTGGAATTGTATATATTGGAAGTTACATCTTGAACCTACTTAATCTTAACAGATTCCAGTCTTAGAGATAATTTAATTTAATAAAATTTTTTTTGTAAAGCTTTTTATTTTCAAAACATATACACAGATAATTTAACAACATTGACCCTTGCATAGTCTTGTATTTCAGATTTTCTCCTCCTTCCCCTCACCCCCTCCCCTAGATGCAAGCAATTTAATATATGTTAAACATGTTAAAATATATGTTAAATCCAATACGTATAAACATATTAATACAATTCTCTTGCTGCACTAGAGAAATCAGATCCAAAAAAGAAAGTAAAAGAGTAAGAAACAAAATGCTTGTGAACAACAACAAAAAGAGTGAGAATGATATGTTGTGATTCATATTCAGTTCCTACAGTCCTCTCTCTGGGTGTAGATGGCTATTTTCATCACAAGATCATTGGAACTAGCATCAATCATTTCATTGCTGGAAAGAGTCACATTCATTAGAATTGATCGTCGTATGGTATTGATGTTGTTGTGTACAATGATGTCCTAGTTCTGCTCATTTCACTTAGCATCAGTTCGTGTAAGTCTCTCCAGGCCTTTCTAAAATCATCCTCCTGATTATTTCTTATAGAACAATAATATTCCATAACATTCATATACCATAACTTATTCAGCCATTCTCCAACTGATGGGCATCCACTCAGTTTCCAGTTTCTTGCCACTACAAAAAGGGCTGCCACAAACATTTTTGCATGTCTCTTTCCTTCATTTAATGTCCTGGCCAGCAGGACTTTAGTAATTCGTGGGGGCGAGGAGGACCCGACCTGAAGGGAGAGAATAGGCAAGAGAGAGGAAGGAGACTACATGGCAGATGGAATAGTCTCGTTTATTGAAACAAAAGGCTGGGGTTATATAGGCCAATGCCATTCTGGATGAGGAGTTGCAGGAATGCGGAGGTGGTCGGGTTGGGTTTGCAGGTGGGGTTGGGTAACCGGCGAGGAATGCAAGGACACGGGGGTTGGGCAGCAGGGTGTGGAATGCAAGGACACGGATATGGTCGGGTAATCTCCAGGAGTAGTTGCTCAATTATGCATATGTTTGTTCTTCCTGTGTATTTACATTCTCGGCCCCAGACATTCCTGTGTATTCACATTCTCGGCCCCAGACATCTTAAGATCTCTTTGGGATATAGGCCCAATAGAAACATTGCTGGGTCAAAGAGTTTGATAACTTTTTGAACATAGTTCCAAACTGCTCTTCAGAATGGCTGGATCCATTCACAATTCCACTAACAATGTATTAGGGTCCCAGTTTTCCCACATTGTCTCCCACATTCGTCCTTGTCTTTTACTGCCATCTTAGCCAATCTGAGAGGTATGTAGTGGTAAGAGATTTAATTTTATTTATGTGATTCATAAACAATATGGTAAAAGATGGATATTTGTTAGTCTGAAGATTAGGACATTTGCAGTGATTAGCTAGTGTTTTTTTTTTTCTGTTGAGTAAATGATCAAAATGTGGAATTCCAGATTGTAATTCTTTTTTTTTTCTTTTAAAATATTTTATTTTCCACAAATTACATGTTAAAATAATTTTAAACATTATTTTTTAAAAATTGAATTCCAAATTCTATTCTTCTCTCTTTTTCTCTCCTTTCCCCAACTTGAGATGATAAGCAATCAGCAATAGGTTATAGAAGTGTGATTGGGTAAAATGAATCCCATATAAGTAATTTGTGGAAGAAAATTCTAATCTAAAAAAAAAGAGAAAATGAAAGAAGAAACAAAAGAAAAAAGGAAAGATCAAAGAAAGAGGTAAAGAAACAAATAAAAAAATTCAGTCTTTATTTAGATTCCATTAGTTCTTTCTCTGGATATGGATAGCATTTTTCATCATGAGTCCTTTAGGATTTTCTTGGATCACTGTATTACTGAGATTAGTTAATAGCTGTTCATCATATAATACTGCTGTTCCTATGTGCAATGCTTTTCTGACTTGTCTAAGGGCCTCATTGCTAGCTTGCACAGGAGGTGAGGCTATGTTGGTGACTTGCCCAAAAGTTCAGGGGCTCAGGGTTTTGCTGCAAGTCCCTTGGGGTGTGGCCTGCCTCTGGCTTGTTTGGGACCACTGAGCACTCCTCCTACCCCAATGAAAAAGACCATTCCTATTGGTTCTCTAAGCTGTGCTGTGCTAGAAAACTGCTTCACCACTCCCAATTTGTTTGGAGGAGTTGTGTAAAGAATAATATGGGAGAGCTCAGAAGAACTCCTGCCTCACTCCTCTATCTTGACTTCAAAAGTGACTAATTTTCTTTTTAGTTTATAGTGATTGATGTTTATACCAGAATTAGTTTAAAGTGGGGAAGAAGAAGAAGAAAGAAGGGGAAGAAGAGGAAGATATTGCATCAAATTGTGTATGTGATGTGTGGGGAATGAAGTGAGGGGGCTGGCCTGGTAAATTGTTGTTGCTAATTAACTTATTGCAACAATATGAGAATAACCATACTCTGCGTAATCATAAGCTATGATTAGTGAAACTTTGCTTTTTAAAGTAAAATCTTTGGGAACTGAATTTTTCTTTTTGAGCTTTATTTTCAGGTAAGTTTGTGTTCTTAAGCTTCTTTTTCACAACTTTAAGACAAACAGTAGCAGCTTAATAGGAATGAGATCTGTGAACTGCTAATGATGGATATCTATCCTTAGGGCCAGGGTGAGTGGATAGGGGGGATGGGAGGAGAAGGGGATGGGAGTGAGGTGGAGGCAAATTTAGAAAGTCTAAGGTAAAACCCTCTTGACTTAGTTTACTATACAAGAAATTTTTTGCACCTGGTTAATTTTGCAAAGTAAAGCAATACTGAGATTTTATCTCACACCTATCAAAATTTCAAAGATGGCAAAACAGGCAGATGATACAGGCATATTATTATAGTATTGATAGATGAATGGATATAACCATTCTGGAAAATGATTTCAGAGAGACAGAGTTGCTGGGAGCATGCTGGGAGTCAAGGACCCTGCATGGAATGACAAGGTCTCCACAGGGTCTTGACCCTCATGTGTAAGGCAACATGAAAAAGCCTACAGAACTAAGCATTCAGGGATACATTTGGTTAATGATTATCTGCTTAATTTCTGTCCTAGGAATTCTTAGCATAGCTGTATGTATATACCCATCTATCACAATGAGGTGAGCACGAAGCCCTTCACCCCCAAAAAATCCCATTTGTACTTTCTGCCTAAACATGAAAGATTTCTTTACTAGTGAAGCATTAAACAAACTTAGAGACTGGGAAACTTGGGAAATTGATAGCTTTCCCCCAAAACTCCAAAAGAAATCTCCAGTTACTCCCTCTTGTTTGAAACAATTCCAAATTCAATCTGGCCCTTCTCTCCCCTATACAGAGCTTACATAAATAATGATATGATGAAAAGAAGAGTAAACATCAGTGATAGATGGACACATTGGTAGCAAGTAAGTCATGGGAAAAAAGTAAGAGAAGTAGGCCATTGCATGGTTTACTGACCCCTACACAAAAACAAGCTATTGTATGAGTGATTAATAAATGGGCTGAGGGAAATAAGTTCTTGAGAAAAAAATGTTTCTATTCTAAAAAATCTTATGACCATGTTAAAAATTAAAAAGCATTGTATAAGTCTTGGAATAAGTAAATGTGACATTTTTAGAGAAGCTCATGTTCTGCCAGATATGACATGATGACCACAAGGTACATTTACCTTTAGTTAAAGTTTCACTATTGTTATACTGTTTGATGAATTTATTCTGTACATTCTTTTTTTTTTCTAAGAAGCATTGCACCTGGGGTCCTGGGAATTTCTGGGCCCCAAGAAAATTTTGTAATCCTAGCCAAATAATTGTCCTATCTCTAATCAACCCTAACTTTGTAAGACTATAAAAATCACAAGCTTTCTTGAATAATTTGAACAAGCTTTTGCCAATAAATCGAACTTGATGACCACGCCATAGAGTGTGCTGTCTCTTGTTCCACTTCGCTGACTCCAGTCCTCCATTCAAGGACCTAGTTCCCCACGGAGGCTGGCCCTCCGCAAAGAGTGACTTATATGAATGATGAAGAAGTAAGAACTCAAACCAGAGCAATTTATAATATCAATATTCTAAAAATGAACTATTTTGAGACTTTCATAAACCAATAAAGGATGAAATGAGAAGAACAATTTATACAATAAGAACATTGTAAAAACAGAATTCTGAAAGCTATAAGAATTTTGATCAATACATTGCTCTTTCATTTCAGAGGACAAATAATGACATATACTATGCATTATAGGACTGATGAATCAAGGGTACAGAATTAAACACATATATATACAATTATAATAGTTTTATATATGCATATATGTATATACATATAATAGACATATAGACCATATATGCTTATATATTTACATATTTATCCATACACAGAGACATATTTCAACTTATATATCTATATTCACATGTATGTGTATAATTTTTTCACATGTGTATGTGTGTAGAGGGAGGACTTGCCAACCCCCTTCTTTCCCCCTCCCCCCCTCCCCCTGCCAGCCTTTGACATTGTACAAGGTGCAACTTAGGTAAACTGAGGACAACCTTTGCATGAGTGAACAAGATGGCGTTTAGGGAGGAAGGGGGTCCTACCTGAGTGGCAACATGGCAGTTCCAGGAGAGATGTTCCAGATCTAGAGGGGAGAACAATACCCACATACCTGTATACCTTATTAGGAAAAGAATGCACACTCTATACTTACATGTAGCTTCCTGCAGTAAAGAAGGATCTCCTTATTAGGGAGTAGATAGTTGTTGTAGGCTAGAGTATGCTTACATTATCTTAAAGGGACTAAAGGAATGTACCAAAGGTATAAAAGGGCTAATGGGCTTTGTAATAGATGGAGTCTCTCACGATCTTGGCTTTTGCCCCCTCATTACTCATGGTCTTCACTATTCAGGTGACCAGGTTTTGCTGGTCATATAAAACCTGTATCACTCGGGAGTTTGGCCCAAGAACCCAAACATATATGTGTGTGTATAATGTGTGTGTGTATTCTGTTGATTTTTATAGTACTCAATTTCCTGATTTCCACCATCTGGAGATAAAATATATTACATTTCATCCCTCCAGGTTTTTCTAGTAACCTTAAGGGAGGCAGGAGTATGTATACTTTCTATTATTGGCTCCAGTCCACACTGATGGTTTTCCCCCCAAGTATAGGGGGTAGTCCCTGCATTTCAGTTCCATTTAGCCAAAGAGTAATATTAAATTTTACAAAGGAATATTTACATAAAAATTACATTAAGAAATATAAAAAACACATTCCCACAATTTGGGGAACAAATATTTCCTCCCCCTCATCCTAATATATATATTACCTATGTCTCTAAGGAGACAAAGGAAATCAGGTTTATAGTTTCAATCAGTTACTATAGAGCACACAGAATCCTGACTCTAGTTTAGTCTTAGGTACCCTAGCTTCCTTGGGCTTCTTAGTACATTTGGCTGGCTACAACAGTCAGTCAGTAACACTGATCCCAAGGTTTCCATGGTTTAACCTCCCAGGTTCAGCACTAAGGCCAGAGCCTGAAACTGAGAAAGATGAAACAGAACAAATCAAATAACCCAAATCCCTTTTCTTGTAGCCAGAGTATAAGAAGGGCGAGCAGAAGAAGGAAGTCCTTTTTCTCAGGTTGTGGTATCTATGCTGTAGATGAACTGGGACCTTCACCCTCTGAATACAGCATGAACTAAAAAAGAGGAAAGAGCACAGGCCTTAATGAACCTATTCTATTCTGGCTAGTTTTAAAGACTGAAACTTTCAAGCTATGTAACTATTCAAAAGAAGCTACCCTATCGACATTTATGGAGGACTTGGGGGTCATCATGTTAGGTAATTTGGGCACAGCCAGGGAAAACTTATTATATTTTACTTCTACATAGAGAAGTGGAGAGCTACAGAGGTGAACTGTTACATTACTTTCAGGTGAAATCATACATTAGTTTTACTTAACTTTTCCTTTGAAAGAAGAGATCTTTCACAAAGAGTAATTTGTAAATGTTTGTAATGTAAAAATGAAATACATCAATAAAACAGTTATCCCTGACTCTGCAAAAAAACCCAACAAAGACACATACACCACCAAACACTTTATTAAGGCCTGTCTATATGCTAGGCAATATATTAGGCCCAGAAGATACAATTCAAAGAATGAAACAATGCTTCCTCTCAAGGAGACAAGTACACACATATGTGTATACAATATGAAGTAGTAGTTTAGAGTAGTTTAGAATGCAGAGTAGTTTAGAAGAGAGAACACTAGTAGTTGAGACAAGAAAAGACAGAGGAGCTTGAGCTATATCTTAACAAGAGAGACTCTAAGGTGAAGGTGAGGAGAAAATGCATTTCTGGGATGGAAGTCAGCTAGTACAAAGGCATGGAGACAGTAATGGAAATATTGTGAGCAAGCAAGAGAAAACCAGTTTGGGTGGGTTGAAGCATAGGAAAGTGAATTAATGTACATTGAGGTGGGAAACATAAGTTGGGGCCTGATTATAAAGAGATATATTTCAAGTCTTAAATAAGGTATCATTCCCCACCTTGTTAAATTGTACAGATTTATTCCTGGTTATATCCTCAATGATACTAGAAGAGACTCTAAGTGTTGTCTAATGTTTTCCATGTGTATTCCATGTGTATTTTTCCTTTGGGTTTTGCTCCCCCTCCCCCATTTTTTTTAGTATCACTTTATACATATCTTTCCATATTTTTTGAATTCTTCATAATGACATGATCCAATCATATTCCATTTTGTTCTGAAACTTCAGTTTGTTTAGTTACTCTCAAGACAATAGGCACAATGTTTCCATATTTTTTGCAATTATAAATAGATTGCTATGAATATTTTTATCAGTTAAGTTTTTTGTTGTTGTTGTCAGGAAACTCCTAAAAATCTTATGTTGTTATAACAGTGCCAAATGTTAAAAACAATTTTGTAACTTTAATGATTAGGTACTCATAAAAAATAGAAAGATTGCTCAGTGAAATAGATTAGACAGGACATAGCAGGAAATAAATAAAACAGCCTAGTATTAGCTTCCATGAATACAAAGCTACACCAAATAGGGGAAAAAATGTTTCAGTTCACAAAATGAGTAGGGAAAATAATGTAGCACTATTGTGAAAAATATTTAGGTCAGTGATTAATACTACAAAAGCACAATAAATTTCAAATGCCTAATGCCTAAACAAACTAGACATTAAAAATCTGACCATTAAAAAGTCAGAGGAAAATGGAAGATTTTTCTCTTGTGGTTTGAGGATAAGGGATAAATTTGTTAACTAGTTGCCAAACAGAGAACACCATAAAAGGAAAGCAGATTAATTAGATTATACAAATAATTTAACAAATACAAATAAAAAACGTCTCTTAAAAATATCTGCAAGTGGAATTAGCTGACAAAGTTTTTTTTGATAAATTCTGACATCCCAAAACTACATATAATTGACACAAACCTAAAAGGATAAAAGGCATTCCCAGTATTATAGTCAAAGGAAATAAATAATTTCAAGAAAAGTAAATTATGAACAACTATCTGAAAATGCTGAAATGATAATAATCAGGAAATTGAAAATTAAAATTAAGATATCATTTCACTCAATTGCCATTGCCTTCTCTCTGATAATATTTTTCATTTATATTATATATACAAATATTGTCTTCCATAGTCATTTGTGTGTTGTCTCCCTTTCCACCTCCATTTGCATTGAATCTTCTCCTGGGTGGGTGGGATTTCTCCAGAAATCATGAGGTTTACAAAGAATGAGATCATATAGCCCTTTTCTTTGTGAGATTAAGTTAGGGCCATCTTGGCATTAAAACTCCCATATAAGGTAATTTAGTAATCCTAAAGATGTGCTTAGATTAGAAGTTTTTCCTCATTTATGACTTAGAATGTGAGGTCATTTGTCCTGACTAGTCGGGGCAAAGATCCAGTTTATGTTATCTCAGACCCCTATATAATCATTGTCTGTTTATTGTACCTGGCCTCTCCTTGTCTGACTACTTTTTGGGAGGAAGACACCCTTCCTCAAAAGATCATAATAAAATTCCTTTCTGCTTCTTCCTTGAGAATCTCCTTGATTTATTTGAGCTGGTGGTCTTTGTCCCACATAAGCGGATTTCCAAGCCCCACTTTCCTCATCAGTAGAATGAGGGATAACACCTGTAATATTCAAATCATATAAGCTATTCAAAGCACCTTATAAACCTTCCTGTCAGATACTAATTGTGATCTTGTACATATCTTTTCACTTCTTAGGGCCTACTTTCTCAGTTGTAAAATGACAGTGTTTGGAAAGAAATCTTTAAAGCCCTCCTCCCCCTTTTAAAATATTATGCTGTTAGCATCTATATACTTCCCTCCTCTCTTCCCTTTTCCCTCTGCTACAATTAGACTCTTTATTCCTTCAGAAGACTGGCTTTACTTCTTGTCTCTAATGAAAACAACACAATTGGATGACCCGACCCGCGGGTCTCGAGCTAGGGGTGCCTGAGATCTCGCATCGGCCTGTGAGCCAAAGAGGCTGGTGAGGCTTTAATGCCTGGGGGATGGGCTGAAAAAGGAAAGAATGGAGACCACTCTGTGTAGGGACAGAATAGCTCGTTTATTGAGGCTCAGTACAGGGTTTTTATACATGGTGCATCAAAGCAAACTTTCATATAACAAAGGATGTACCATCCATTGATCATTTGTCAGGAAATTGAATAAGGGGAGGGATGTGTGATTTCCTGAAGCAGGATGCCTGCTTGAAACTTTCTTGAGATAATTGGTCGTATCTGGCCTCCTGGTGTGCACTTTTTGGGGGCAGGGGTTTGGTGATGTTTATTAAACCTCCTGCTGGTATGCACTTCCTTTTGGGGGGTAGGGGTTTGGTAGTCCTCTTTGTCTCCAACAGTCTCTTCGTCTCCAACAATTGGATGCCTGAATAATCCCTTTGTTGGGGCATCCATCCTGCACCTCTTCAGTCTCTCCAGGTGTGGAGTGCCTTCCCTCTGAGGGGGAGGATTTCCTTTCTATATCATTTCAATTTGCTTAAGAGCTCTCAAAGCACAGCTCAGCCATTCCATCTGATATCCCCAATTCTCTGTTAGACCACTTCCTCAAATATTCTTGTTGTTGTTTAATTGTGACTGTCTCTTGTGACTCCATGGACCAAAGCACTACGTACTCTTCTCTTTTCCACTGTCTCCTGAAGTCTATCCATATCATCTGGCAACTGTAGGGTTAGTCTTGTTATTGCTGATCAATTTACTTGATGGGTTGAGACTTTCTCAGGATTTGTTGCTAAAATTCTTGTAAAGGAAATTGTGCCTTGGTTTGGTCCTCCACAATGCACTAATTTTGATAAAGCAAATTATTTTACTGATACTATAATTTCTCAAGTTTACTTGTGTCTTGGGATAACTCAAGTTTCATGTCCCTATCTGCCTCAGAATTCCTGACAAGTTGAACATGTGAATAAAAAAACCTTAAAATTCTTGATGGCAAGTTACATTTTGAAACTCACCAAGAGTGGCTAGAAGTACTTTGCTCCATCTACAAAGTAGACCTGGGAGGGAACTACATATCTCCTCTTCTGAAATGCTTTTTGATCATCCTCCCCTTAAAACAAAACCGCAGTATATATTTTTGCTAGGAGGAGACACATCTGTTGCCTTTTACATTTGGGAGCTGTAATACAGATTGAAAAAAAAATTCCATGAAACAGGAATTGCAATACAGATCAGTCTTTCTTCCCCCGCACCCCTCCCCCATATGACTTCCATCCTTCCTGGCTGTTGGAGTACAGCTCCAGTAGATACCAAGAATATGAATGAATATCCAAGCCCAGGCAGAAGATTTGCTTTGCAATTTCCATTTATTAATCTGAGGGCCAGAGTTTATATACTCTTTAAGCTAGTATTACATTATTACTAGCTACCTTCAGGTGAAATCATATACCTTCTAGGGTTAATGCACAATCCATACTTTGACATTTCTGTATCCAACTTAACTATTAATACCAAGGTACTTATCAACACAGAATTGTAAATAGCATAGTTGTGATGCTCATCAATACCCAAGTACCTGTGGAAACAGAGTAGTAAATAGCAGAAATTATCATACTAATGTTATTTACTTCAAGTATATCTTTAATTCATTGTTAAGGGGTAAATAGTATAGTTAAAATGCCTAGTTCCTGTCTGCATTCATTCTCCATCACAAGATTATCTCCTATATTTATCAAGTATGTCTTTATAATTCATTGTTAGGGAGATGGTGAGCCAAGAGTTTGAATCTCTCCCCCTCACAGAGAGCAGGTCTCAAATAATACCTGGACCTGACTCTTGCTGTTCTTGAACTTATTCAATACTGGCTCTCTACACTTGGTGATAAAGTCTAGTGAACCTGCAAGACTCAACCTGCCTTGGATGGTCCATTTCAGAGACTGCTGACTACTCATATTTATTGAGCATATACTGTATCATTTAAATTTTAGTATGATTTGTCTTTCCAGCTCCGTCGTCCTATGATGACAGGACAATAAATAATGCTATCTTTAGACTTCATGGTCAAGTAGGACATACTTTTACATCAAACCAAAATCGTTGGGCCCCATAGATGCTGGGAATGTCATTCCATCAGAGCACTATTATCTTGTGGGTGTCCATTCTTGTGTAGGCAAATGAAATCATGCCACAACTTTTACAAACGAGAGGGGTTAGAGGTTACCTAAAGAGTCACTTGCATTTTTTTTTTGTTGTTATCTGTGAAATTATTAGTACCAATCTGAATCCATCTAATTGATCTTAACCAGTGTCAGTGACACTGAAACATCTTGTGTGGGATAAATATGCGACCCCTGAGTCAAAATCATTATTCAGAGATCTCTCAAAGTGAAGGTTAGAAATTTATTAGAATTTCTAGAGATTCTAGGATGGTCCTTTCCTCCAGGCAAGCCAGGGGAAAAGAGACCACTTTTGCCAACTCAGATAAGGGGTTTTATAGCCTGAGGAGTTAGGCACTCAAGACCTGCCCCCATCCTGTCACTCTCCAGAACAAAGTATTTCCTGCTTTCCTGTTTGCTTCTCATCATAATACTAGTTTAGTCATTCTGTTACCAGGGCTTTGCTCTACCCAGCTTTATCACAATACACATTTAGCCTGCCTGACATTGTTGACTTTATAGATATTTGCTAGACTTCTTGCAAATAAGATTCCCTGTGGAAAGTTTGGTCTGCTTTTGAAATTCTAAAGAGCCATACTTAATCGCCTCCTGTAGTGTTTTAGTGATTTCCTATGAGAAACCACACCAATCCTTTCCCTCACAGTTATTCTTCTGAGAAGTCCTTAGTTTCCCATTTTATTCAATCTCAAGAATCTGCAAGTCTCAATGAAGTTTAACACTTCATCAGCAGTGACTTTCAAGTACTGGGTTTCCTCACTCTCATTTCTATTGAGGTTGTATAAGTACCTTAAGACATAATTCAAGTCATCACTCAGACATTCAGTGGTATCTCCTCTTTCAGGTATAGGTTAATTCATTAGCAAAGTCAGTGCTGAAGAACCACTTGGTCTTAGACACATTCACTATTTCCTCTGGGGGAGCCTGTGCTCTTATTAATCAGTGCTTCTGTTCTTACATTAATTGTTCAGGGAAAATTGTTACACATATCCTTGAGTTACAATGTGCTATAAATAACACCCAGCTAATTTAAAAAATATTTAATATTTTAATTTTCCTCACTTCATGTAAAACATGTAAAAAGTGTTCCAGATTCTCTCATTTCCTTCTCACACTCACTTCCCATTGAGAAGGCTCATGTGAAATATGCAAAACATTTCCATAAAAATCATGTTGTGACCTGTCAGATTGGCTAAAATGACAGGAAAAGTTAATGATGAATGTTGGAGGGGTTGTGGGAGGGCTGGGACACTGATGCATTGTTGGTGGAGCTGTGAACGGATACAGCCATTCTGGAGAACAATTTGGAGCTATGCTCAAAAAGTTATCAAACTGTGCATACCCTTTGACCCAGCAGCATTTCTATTGGGCTTATATCCCAAAGAAATCATAAAGGAAGGAAAAGGCCCCACATGTGCAAGAATGTTTGTGGCAGCCCTTTTTGTAGTGGCTAGAAACTGGAAATTGAATAGATGCCCTTCAATTGGAGAATGGCTGAATAAATTATGGTATATGAATACTATGGAATATTATTGTTCTGTAAGAAATGACCAGCAAGATGATTTCAGAGAGGCCTGCACATGAACTGATGCTGAGTGAAATGAGCAGAACCAGGAGATCATTATACACGGCAACAACAGTACTATATGACGATCAATTCTGATGGACATGGCTCTCTTCAACAATGAAATGTTTCAAACCACCTCCAATTGTTCACTGAAGTAAGCCATATACACCCAGAGAGAGGGATGCGAAATGTGGACCACAACATAACATTCTCATACTCCTTGATTGATGTTTGCTTACATTGTGTTTCCTTTATCTGATATATCGTTTGTGTAGATAAGATTTTTCTTGCACACCAATGATAAGTTTGGAAATATGTATACATATATTCGATTTGCCAATATTTTAACATAATTAACATGTAGTGGATATCCTGCCATCTAGGGGAGGGGTGGGGAGTTGGGGGAAAAATTTGTAACGGAAAGCTATGTAAGGGTTATTGTTGAAGAATTACCCACACATATGTTATGCAAATAAAATAAAAATTAAAAAAAAACCATGTTGTGAAAATAAACATAGATTTCTCCCCTCCCCCAAAAAAACTTTCAAGAAAAATAAAGTTAAAAAAATGAATATTGTCTGTATTCAGACACAATCAGCTCTTTCTTTGGGTATGGATGGTTATTTTTCATCATAAGTTTTTCAGAGTGTCACAGATCATTGTTTTGCTGAGAATAGCAGTCATTCACAGCTGATCATCCCACAACATTGCTGTTACTTTGTAATAAGTACATTTCACTTTGCTTGAATTCATGGAGGACTTTTCATGTTTTTCTAAAAGCACACTGCTCATCATTTCCCATAGAACAATGATATTCCATCATAATCACATAACACAATTTATATAGCCATTCACTGGATGGGCATCCCCTTAATTTCTAATTCTTTGTCCTGAGAAGAGAGCTGCTGTAAATGTTTTTGTACCCCTAAGTCCTTTTCTTTTTCTTTTAAAAAAAGTATTTTGCGATTTATATCTAATAGTGGTATTATTAGGCTTAGAATATGCATGCTTTTATAGCTCTTTGGGCATAGTTCATATCTTTTGATCATTTATCAGTTGGTGAATGGGTTTTTTAAAAAATTTAACTCATTTGAAAAAACAAGATCAGATAAATTTGCTTCAAAATTATTTCCCCAATTATTCAGTTTCCCTACATTTACTCTATTCTCTTTCACCTTATCTTTCCTCAAAAGTCTTTTTGCCACTGACCATCCCTCACTCATTATATCCTCTCTTCTATTACCTTTCTCCCTGCCATATAGCCTTCCCCTCCTACTTCCCTGCAGTTAGATTTCTCTACCTATATTGATCATGAATGTTAGTGCCTTTTTGAGCCACTTATGAGAATAAGATTCTCTCTTCCCTATCCCTCCTCCTCTTTCTCTCCATTGTTAAATCTTTTTTGCTGCCTCTTTTTGGCAGATAATTCATGCCATTTCAACTCTCTCTTTTTTATTCTTCCAATACATTCCTTTCACCCTTCATACTCAACTCAAGTCTATGTCCTTAGTCTATATATACTTTTTCTAACTGCCATAATAATGAGCAGGTTCTTATGAGTTTCAAATATCATCTTCCCAGGTGGGAATGTAAATATATTAATCTTATTAAGTCTCTTATGATAGCCCTTTCTTGAATACCTTCTTATGGTTCTCCTGAGTCCTGCATTTCAAAATCAGATTTTCTATTCAGCTCTAGTCTTAATCACAAATGCTTGAAAATCCCCTATTTGATTGAATGATCATCTTTTCTCCTGAAGGATCATTCTCATTTTGGGATATGTGATTCTTGAATGTAATTTTAGCTCTACTGCTCTCTGGAATATCATATTCTAAGCCTCTGATCCTTTAATGTAGAAGCTGCTAAATCTTGTGTTATTTTGACGCTGGTTCCACCATACTTCAATTGTTTCTTTCTGGAGTGCTTGCTTGCAATATTTTCTTCTTGACCTAAGAGTTCTGGAATTTGGCTATAATATTCCTGGGAGTTTTCATTTTGGGATCTCTTTCAGGAGGTGATCTGTGAATTCTTTCAATTTTTATTTTACTTTCTGGTTCTTGAAAATCAGGACAGTTTTCCTTGATAATTTCTTGAAAGATGATGTCTAGTTTCTGTTTTTGGTCATAGTCTTCACGTAGACCAATAAATTTTAAACTATTTTTCGAGAATCTATTTTCTAGGTCAGTTTTACCAATGAGATATTTCACATTGTTTTTTCTTTCTTTATTCTTTTGGTTTTGTTTTGTTTCTTAATTTCTCATTTCTGGATTACCTCTCTAGAGGATCTCGGTACCAGCCTGAGTCCTTGATCTTAGGAGAGGAGTGAAGGGGCAGGACTCACGTGGATGGTCAAACATGGAGTCCTTTTATTCCAAATTCTCTCAGCCTTATATAACCTACTACCTTTACATAACTATAGCACATTGAGCATGTAGGACCACATAAACAACTTGCTATTGTGTATAAAATGTCTCTTTGCCACTTGGTATCACTCTGTTTTAATTACAACACAAATTGTCACCATCCCCTGACTTCTCAGGAAAACCAGAAGCACTTAGGGGGAGATGGGGAGCTGAACCAGACGCTGTCAGCAGGGTTCCTTTTACTGGACTAAAGGGTTTTATACCTCATCCAAGATTCCCAAATATTTGTCGCCTTCTACATCTCTTCCTTTCTTTTGTTTTAATTGAAGCAGGTAACATCAGTGGTTAAATCCATTAGCATGGCAGGAATCACACAAGCAAGTAGTAATATCGCATAAGCAAGTAGTAATATAACAAACAAAGATATTATAAAAGACTTCCATGAGTCCCAGAAGGAAGGTATAGAAAATAACTATTCACAACCACGCATACACTTCCTTCAGCAGCCAAGAGCTAGTCCAAAACCAATATATTGCCAAATCATTTCATGTGTCAGGGAATCCAGTGATTCTTGCAGGTTTTGAAGTCCCGCATTAGTCTCATTAGCAATTATTTTTATGGTCATGGTAATGTTCATTGGTCAATTGCCATACACATAAGGTTAACTGCCATGCTCTTTCAGTGGTAGACATAGTCAGAAATGGAACCACCAGACATTTCTTGGCTCTTCTTCATTTCAAGGGAATTCTCTTTTTCTCTGATGGACAAGGTAGATTTGGCTTGTTGGTACCCATCAGCTTCCTTCTCCATCTGTAGAGACACAAGTAAACCCTCTGCCCCAAGCAGTTAGTCTGCCTGGTCCTTTCCATTCCCCACTCTCCAGATTTCTCCACATCACCTGGTGATTATATAAAGATATTGGACACTACCCTTCCAGTGAGTTATGAAACCTCTCTGTTGGAGCTAGTGCATCTTCATCAAAAATAAAAAAAATTAATAGTATAAAGAGCTAAGATTAGAAGTTCTCTAGGGTTACCTGTGGCTTCCCCCTTTCTTTTGTTTTTGAAGAAGCATCTTGATGTCTCTGTTCCTCCTCTCTACTATTGCCTGTCCTTGAAGATTGAAGGGTATGTTAATGGTATGTGAAATCTGATGTTGTGCACAAAAGTATGCAAAATGTTTAGAAGTATATACAGGTCCATTATCTGTTTTTATTGCTTGTGGCATGCCCTTAACTGCAAAGGCCCATTTAAGAAATTCAGGGACCACCTGGGCCTTCTCTTTTGCTGCTGGTTAATACTGAAAAAGTGTCCACTACAACATGGATAAAAATCGGACGACTAAAAGATGTATAATGGGTCACATCCATCTGCCAAATTTCATTGGGTCTCAAACCATGAGAGTTCTTCCCTAAAGGGAAAGTAGGAGTATGGAAAGGGAGGCAAGCTGTACAGGCTTTTACTATGCTCCTAGCTTCCTCTTTTGTTATCCCAAACTACAGATGTAAAGCTCAAGCAGCCTGAAGATATTTAGAATGAGATTCTTGGGCTGCCTAAAATAGAGGAGTGTTAGCTAACATGGTGAGAAAGTGATCTGCTTTTGAGTTTCCATAAAAAACAGGACCTGGAAGTTCCTTATGAGAAGGGACATATAACGGGACATATAACAACGTATCTGGACATTTTCTCATTTGCTTCTGAAGTTCCTTAAAAAGCTGAAATATGTTAGAGGCTACAGATTTTATTTGGGGTGTGGCAATTCTTTGTACCACACATATTGAATAGGCCAAAACAAATATTATATTTACATTCTCCTAGATAAGTAAAAGCTAGCATAATTGCATCAACCCATTCTGCTGAATGGATTGAAAGGAAGTTCTGAATACTTCTTTATAGCTAAGTCAGGAGAATATACAGCAAAAATGTTGTGCTTGGATGCATCTGTAAAGATGGTTTATCCTTTAAGAGGAACCTTAGAAACCTTTTCTTCAAAAATCCATGGCCAATTATGTAATAGCTAGGTTATCTTTAAGGGAGACCCCTGTGTAAAATTTGGAGTTGTGACCAATAAAATTAACATTCTGGGATGGTTTCAAAGCATACATTAATTTCTACATTGGTATAAAAGATGTATATCTTGTCAGATCCTATCTCAGATAATTGTATTACCTGTTTAATGGCCTTTAATAAGATTCTAGCCACAAGCAATGGATAAGGAGTAAGGCTTTGGTCTGGTTGTGCTTGGAGGATCACCCATTCCATCACAGTCTCCTTAATGAAGGACTGCTGTGGATGCCTCTTTTGTAGCAACAACTGATATTTCCAAAAATTTTTGAGTGATTCTTTCAACCAGTTGGATAAATCCAGTTCAACCTCTCTGAGAGTCTCTTGGGGTTCTTTTATAAGCTGATATGGAAGTCTAAAGCAGTGTCTCCCCTTAAAATGTCATACAATGGTTGTAATTGATTAGTGAAGCCTAACACTGGACATATCCATTGAATATCTCCTATCAATTTCTGAAAGTCATTTAAGGTGTTCAACTTCTCTGTTCTTAAATAAAGTTTTTGTACCATCTTCATATCCTAAATATTGAAAAGGAGCGTGCCTTTGAAATTTGAGGGGGGCTTTATACAATTGGTAGTTCCTTAGTGGTCTTTTAGTCTTTTGTAGGCATGCTTTTAACATTTGCTCCTCAGATGCACATCCCAAGATATCATCCATGTAATGTATTGAAATAACTTTTGAAAATGCTTTTCTTACTGGAGTAAGAGCAGCAACAATATATGTTTGACACATGGTAGGGCTATTTTTCATTCCCTGTGGCAAAACATTCAAATCATTTATAAGACTCAGCTAAATTAACTCTGGGCACTAAAAAGGTAAATCTTTTCATATCCTCCTTATCCAGAGGATTAAAATAGAAACAATCCTTAATGACTATAACCCAAAGAGGCCATTCCCTAGGCAAATGAGCAGGAGATAGAAGTCCAGGCTGAAGAGTTCCCATAATTCTATCTATAGCACACTGTGCATGGGAGACCACATAAATAACTTGCTATTGTGTGTAAATGTCTCTTTGACACTTGGTATCACTCTGCTTCAATTACAACATAGGTTGTCACCACCCCTTGACTTCTCAGGAAGACAAAAAGCCCTTAGGGGGAGTTGGGATGCCAAACCAGACACTGTCAGCAGGGTTCCTTTTACTGGTCTAAAGGGCTTTATACCTCGCCCAGGGTTCCCCACTATCTCTGGCCCTCTACAGTCATTAGCTTTCATTTACTCAATTCTAATTTTCAAGAAATTAATTTATTCAGTAAGCTTTTGTACCTCCTTTCTCATTTGGCCAATTTTGCTTTTTAAGGCATTCTTTTCCTTATTAGCTTTTTGTATTTCTTTTTGCACTATTCTCCATTTTCTTAACTTTTCTTCTACCTTTCTTACTTGATTTTAAAAATCCCTGGGCAAGTCACTTAACCCTTTTTGCTTCAGTTTCTCATCTATAAAATGAAATGGAGCATGTGGCAAAACACTTAAGTATCTTTGCAAAGAAAACCCCAAATAGGGTCACAAAGAATCAGATATAACTGAATGACTGAACAAAAATACCACCACCATGGAATGATGATAGACATTTATTTTTTATTATGTTTTAATTTGTAATTTGAATAAAGTTAAATGATAAATGGTAGGCATCTCAAAAATCAAAGGAAGTGAATTGTGAAATTTAAAACTGATTTTTAATTACATTTGATAAGACTTAATTAAACCAGCATAGATTTAATATTTTCCTTTCTGTGTTGAGTCTAAATTCTTTACAAGTATACTCAAGGTAACCTCAGGTCAATTCTTGTGATTTATACCTCCACCTTTATAACTTCACCCACCACCCACATTCTATTGTTATAACTCATTTTACCTTCAAACCAATCCAATCTCATTGCTTGCAGGTTTCTTTCATGACCTGAGACCTGATTTCCTCTCCAAAAATGTTGTCATAGCTTCTATTTTCTCATTGAAATATCTACCAATTGGGATTCTCTTATCTTTGTCTTCTTACCTGAATCCCACATGTTATTTGCAATTAAGAGGGTCTAAAAAAAAAGAGGTCAAACAATCAAATTGTCAAACTGATATCAGAGGAGAAGACTTACCTATGTTGCTGGAGATTTTGCTCTGTCATTCTCTGAACTACCATGAAAGACCCTGCCCTCCCTCATTGGAAATCTTTGGCTGTTGAGAAATCATTGATCTCCACTGATTTATTGGCTCCTGCAAGCCTAGTTAATAAATTGGTCATGCTTGCATCTTTGTTGCTTCAATTACTTTTATTGCCATTGTGACAGTAGTTTGTTTTCTCCAATGTCTATCACTGGTGATTGGTGTTTAACCAATTAACAATTATCTTTAACAAATGGATATTTACTAGAAAGATATATCAATAACATATGTTACAAAGTATTACCCCCTAACATGACTTATAATGGAAGAACCTAATTATAGCAGTTCTGTCTGTTTCTTAACTACTTACCATGTGGAAAAGGGGGACTTTTTTTAAAAAATAATTACTTCTGATTTAGAATCAAGAATCCAAATTGGATGGGACATTTGTTCTGGTTCTGTTCAAGTGAAAGTTATGCTGAGAGAACCTAGGTGTTTCCTATTTGGGGCTGATGTGTAGTCTATTAATAGGGGCTTTTGTTCTGTTCCTTCCTACTTTCATGTGGAAGGGTATTGGAGATTTCTATGAACTTTGAAAGGTTAGAGTACTGAGTGACAAAAGACTGGGAATCAAAGTTCCAGTCAAATTCAGTCCCAGTATCTAGCTAAATCCACTATGACAGTACAGCTTAGGGTTTAATTCTGCTTCCAAGAAACCTGGGATTTAAGCAAGGAAATGACTTTTTCTACTGGCTATGCTGAATTCAAATATGAACTTAGTGGGTCAAATGCCTTGTAGCATCTGGGTTAAATATGAACCCCCTTTTCCTATGAATTAAAGTGGCATAAGGGAGAGTGTACACGTCTTTACATTCTGAGGGGTAATGCCTTGTAATTTTTATCATTGCTATATTATCCCAGTAACTATCTTTTTATTAAAGCTAATTGTTGTTAGCTGGTTAAATGGAACTGGGACACTAATTGATGGATATTGGGGAAAACATACTATGCAAAGTGGTTTGTAAGCTAATATCATTAGAGAAGGAACACCCTGACCACGCAAGAGTACTTGTCAAACCCTGAGGAGAAAAAGTAGCTTTGTTCAGAGTCTGAACTTCCCGCCCCCCCCCCCTTTTTCAATAGTATTTTATTTTTCCAAATACATGTAAAGATAGTTTTCAACATTCATTTTTGTGTAACTTTGTATTCTAAATTCTAAATCCCAACTTCCTCCCCAAGACAACAGACAATCTGATATAGGTTAAACACACGCAATCCTTTTAATCATATTTCCATATTTGTCATGTTGTGCCAGAGAAATCAGACTGAAAGGGGGAAAAACATAAGAAAGAATAACACAAACAAAAAGGTGAAAATACCATATTTCAATCTGCATTCAATCTCCATAGTGCTCTTTTTGGATGTGTTTTGCATTTTCCATCCCAAGTCTATTAGAATTGCCAATTCACCGCATTGTTTAGAAGAACCAAGTACATCACAGCTGATCATCCCATAATATTGTTGTTACTGTGAACTATGTCCTCCTGGTTCTGTTTTCTTCACTCAGAGTCAATTTATGTAGGTCTTTTCAGGCTTTTCTGAAATCCATCCTGCTCATCATTTCTTCTAGAACAATAATATCTCATTACTTTCATAACTTATTTAGCCATTTTCCAACTGATGGGCATCCACTCAATTTCCAGTTGCTTGCCACTACAAAAAGAGTTCCTACAAGCATTTTTGCATATATAGGTCATTTTCCCTTTTTAAAAAAATTACTTTTTGGGATACAGCTCTGGTAATGAGACTGCAGTTTGTTTTTGTTTGTTTGTTTTTTGTTTTGTTTTTGTTTTTAGCCCTTTGGGCATAGTTCTAAATTGCTTTCCAGAATGGTTGGATTATTTCACAACTGTACCAACAATATATTAGTGTTCTAATTTCTCTACCTCCCCTCCAAAATCTTTTATATTTTCCTGTCATCTTAACCAATCTGAGAGATATGAGGCAGTGTCTTAGAATTGTCTTAATTTGTATTTCTCTAATCAATAGATTTAGAGCATTTTTATATGACTAGAAATGTCTATCATTTTAAGGAAAACTCCATTTATTCCTATGCTGTCTAGTGTTTTTAATAGGAATGGGTGTTGTATTTTGTCAAATACCTTTTTTTTGAATCTTTGATATCTCTTTGTTAACAAAGATTTTTGCATCAATATTCATTAGGAAAACTGATCTGTAATTTTCTTTCTCTGTTTTGGCTCTTCCTGGTTTATCAACACCATATCTATGTCATGAAAGGAATTTGATAGAATTCCTTCTTCACCTATTTTTTTCAAATAGTTTATATAGTATTTGAGATAGTTATTCTTTAAATGTTTGGTAGAATTTACTTGTAAATTCATCTATGGGTCTGAATTTATATGTGTGAGAGTAGGAGTTGGGAGAAGAACTATATATAAGGTAATGAATCTCCAGAGAATAAAAATAGGAGATGGATAGGAATCCAAGTTCCTTACAGTCTTGTCAATTGTAGCCTAGCTTTTGGGCTTTAGCCATTTTGTTCTTCTAGTCATACCTTGACTTTGTGTGTATAATTTTTGCTTCTTTCATTCTTATTAAGCTAGACATACTAGTATTTTAGGGTTATTGGGCAAGCTATGTTAGCAAAGATTCTACTCCATGTGCAGAACATCCAAAATGATATTTGGAAGCAGAATATTTCATTTGTGTAGCAAGGCACTTTGTGCCTTGAAACCTCCCACCCCCAGTGGAAAAACAGTAATACGTGGTTGATGGTTACTATATAGAAAACCAAACTGATCACATGAAATGACAGAAAGATAACTGGGAAAATCATTCAGTAGTCTGATTCACAGAGTGACCTCATAAGATAGGAGGTCACAAAAATGAAAGTATTCCCATTAAAAGATCAGGCACATTCTATTTGTAGAAGTCATGAATATCATAAACCAAATTAATCAAAATTTTATTAATTCATTAAAATCATCCACAAATTATAAGATTAAAAGATAATTATTTCATATAATTTTCTCCATATTTCTAAATATCGCTTGTCAAATGTAAACATAGATTAATTCTTGGAGTAATGAAATAAGAAGAAATACAATATTTTAGTTTTCTACAAACTCCTAGAAAATACTAATTGTATGGAGCAGTTGAGATGAGTTTAATTATCATTATATGTTCAAATTAATTTTTATTTCAAGTTTTAAAATGGATTTTTTTAAATATAGAGAATCAATTATTCCTTAAACTTTTTTTTTGAAAATTGTAAGCTCAACTATCAATACTGCTCCTTTCAGTGTAAAACAAATAAAAAACAAACAACAAGACCAATTCTAAACTTTACCAAAGAAAACATTTCAAATGTGAATTTGTTATCTTAGTAGATCATCAATTTCCATTAGTTCAGATTTCAGATTCCCTAAATATACATGCTATTAAACAAGCTTCAAACTGGTATATCTGACCAGTTTGTTTCATCAAGGTAAGTGAAGCCCAGCTCTATTTGAAATATAGCACGAGAAATTCAGAATTTTTAAAAATTAGATGCTATTTAAGAAAACAATATCATACAAAATAGGAAGAATTTTAAGTCTTCAGGTAACTCAAGAGATCATCTTTCACATGGTAAATTGGGTCCCTAAATGCACTTATTTACTATGGACAAGATGATTTTATAGTCTCTATTCTCCCTTATTAATATATATATATATACATATATATATATATACATACAAACAATATTTATATGGTATGGGGTCTTGCCTAATATTTTTGTTTCCTTTTATTTTTAAATTTTAGACTTGGTTCATAAATAAATTTTCGAAAAATCCTTAAATACTGGAAGTAGCTGAGAAGTAGGCAAATGAAGATGATAATTATCATACCCAACAAGATGAGTAAAACCAGAACGGGATCTGTTCTGAAAAAGAAAAAGCAAAATGACAAAGAATTACTTGTTATGCCTGAGTTTATTTTTAATGGTCTTTATTTCTGGGCAAAAAAACAGGGATAAAGCAACTTGAGAAAGAAACATTTCAGAAAGAGCTCTGTGTCCATCTCTGTCTCTACTCTTTCCCTTTCCTTCCTTCCTTCCTTCCTTCCTTCCTTCCTTCCTTCCTTCCTTCCTTCCTTCCTTCCTTCCTTCCTTCCTTCCTTCCTTCCTTCCTTCCTTCCTTCCTTCCTTCCCTTTCCTTCCTTCCTTCCGTCCTTCCTTCCTTCCTTCCTTCCTTCCTTCCTTCCTTCCTTCCTTCCCTTCCTTCCCTTTCCTTCCTTCCTTCCTTCCTTCCTTCCTTCCTTCCTTCCTTCCTTCCTTCCTTCCTTCCTTCCTTCCTTCCTTCCTTCCTTCCTTCCTTTTTCCCTTCCTTTTTCCCTTCCTTCTTTCCTTCCTTTTTTCCTTCCTTCCTTCCTTCCTTCCTTCCTTCCTTCCTTCCTTCCTTGCTTCCTTCCCTCCCTTTCCTTCCTTCCTTCCCTCCCTTTCCTTCCTTCCTTCCTTCCTTCCTTTCTTCCTTCCTTCCTTCCTTCCTTCCCAACTTCCTTCCTTCCTTCCTAATTTCTTTCCTTCCCAACTTCCTTCCTTCCTTCCTTCTTCCTTTTTTCTTCTTTCCTTCCTAGAGTATATAAAGAACTATAACTATGCTTCCTTAATTGATATCCTATGTTTTTTCTGCATATATGTTGGATATGAATTTATTTGGCATGCATTTTTTCCCCACAGATCCTTTGTAAGCATTCAACAACTGTTTTTCTCTTGTAGTATATCCTAAAGCCCATAGATGAGTGTTCAGGATTTTTCAGATAAATTCTTTGGCAGCACATAACACAAACCTTTATGTTTCTAACCAATTAACAAATGTCTATTATTTCTATGATGACTAGAACTTCATGAACTGCCATTCACATTTGTCATCTATAGCATTCAAAAGAAATCTTCCTACATAATTGTAAAGCAAACATTATTACTGTATTTCTTTAAATATTGATTGTTATTAGTTTATTAAATTAAAGAATCTTAAAGAATGTCAAAGGACCTTAGAGATCTCTAGTCTAACCCCGTAAACAGTGGAGGTCTCAATCCTGGGCCATTGCTCAAAGAATTAAGTTAAATTGCAGATATGTTCATGCTGTCAGTAGAGGGCAGCAAAGAGATAGAAACAGTCCAGGAGCTGAATAGCATAGGTTGGTTGACTGGAGAAACTTTTTAGAGGGAAAAGAAAGATCATCTAATTCAATCTTTTTGTTTTATAGATGAAGGAGGTAGCTCTAAAGAGATTTAAGTGACTCATTCTAGGTTACAAAATTAATAGTAGGTCAAAGGTTTTTTGACACTCTTAAGACTATAATTTAATGAACCAATACAATCAGTGTTTAAAGAAATACAGTGGTAATGATATCTTGGAAAAATTGCTTTTTGAGAACTATATATGGCAAATCTAAATGAAAAGGGTGAATATTTACAATACCCACTTTAACAGAAGAGGAAATAAAATACTTATATAATCAATCATCTCTTAGAAAAAGAAATTAAGCCATATACAAGGTTCCTAAGAAAAAACTCCCAGAATCAGATGTGATTTCTATCAAGAATCTGAAAACAATCAATTCCAAATCTTTATAAATTATTTGGAAAAATAGACAAATAAGGCATCCTATCATATTCCTTTAACAACACAAATATGATGCTGATACCTAAACCAGGAGGAACAAAAACAAAGAAAACTATTGACTTTTTTCTAATGAATACAAATTTTTTAGCTATTTTCAAAATATGAATACAAAATTTTAAAATAAAATTTAGTTTTTCATTTTCAAAATATGAATACAAAATTTTAAAATAAAATACTAACAAGGCTAATGTGACAGAAAAGAAAACTGATAAATGTGACACTAGTGCATTGTTAGTGAAGTTGTGAACTGATTGATTCTGGAGAATAATTTGTAACTATGTCCAAAGGGTTATAAAATTGTGTACACTGTACTCAGAGAACATCTTTCACATGCTAAATCTGCTCCCTAAATGCAGTATGGACAAGATAACTAGATCTGCATCCCCCCAAAATCAAAAAAGTTAAAGCCCTTATATATACAAACATATTTATAGGAGTTCTTTTTGTGATGGCAAAGAATTGGAAACTGAGGAGATGCTCATCAATTGAGATTGGTTGAACAAGTTGTGGTATATGATTGTGAAAAATTGTGCTTTCAGGAGTAAGAGTTTTCGAAAAACCTGAAAGACTTTAATGATCTGATGTTGAGCAGAACCACAAGAACACTGTGCAGAGTAATAATATTGCATGATGAACAATTGTGAATTATTCTTAGCAATATGATGGTGCAAAACAATCCTATAAGATTCATGATGAAAAATGCTGCCTCCAGAAAGTTATGAACAATATTAAATAATGCTACAAGCTGCATTCAGATTCCAACTTTATTCTTGTTTTGTTTTTGTTGCAATATAGCTAATATAGAAGTATTTTTAATTGTATAATATACATGTATAATTGCTATTACATGTCTTACCTTCATGATGGGGAGGTTAGGAGAATTCAAAAATTAATTGTTAAAAATAAATGATAAATTAAAAATGAGTTAATGAATTGAGCTTGTCTAGGTGTCTGGTGTGGCAGTTGGACTTAATGATTTCTAAAGGCCGGTCAAACTATGTAGTATTTTTATTCATGGAATTCAGTTTAGGCAATTTAATTAAAGAAAATTTTATTAAGCTGCCTGAAGCAACAAGGATTATGCTACCCAAGTCAGATAGCTGCTTAAGACCTGGATTATTATTTCCCTTCAGAATCTAGGGGAAGGAAAACAGGACTCTGAACCTGAGAACCTTGGGATAGCAGTCCCTCCAGTCTGATCTCTTTTCCCCTTCCTTCCTCCCCCAAACCCCCAGTATCAGCTTTGCCATTCTGGTCTTCACAGTCATCATGGAGGAAGAGAACAATCTATGTGGAGATGCAGCCAAATTTGGCCTCAACAGTGGTAGCTGGGGAAAGAACAGTTCTCAACACTACAATCCTTGATAGTGTCAGATTGTTAAAAAAAAATCAGAAAAAAGATTTTGTTAATGGAAGCCATATTAAAGAGGGGATCTTACCACTCCTTTGCTGCTGATGTCTAAAGAACCATAGAATCTGATTTGCTACTGAAACCTCCTATTTGCGGTTTCCTATTTTAGACCATGAACTCTATGAGAGCAGTGAGTCATGCAGTTTTTACATCTCCATCACTTTGTGATGTAAGTGCTTAATATTCACTCATTATAATAAAAGTAATAAAAGTTGGAGAACTGTGATTCAAATGCATCTTTTCTAAATCTAGTACATTTTTTTCCTTTGCCAAAGTTATGTTGTCAGCACAAATTACTGAAGTCACTAAATGGAAGTGACTTGAGTCACTCAATCAAATGAGCTTATTTCTTTAAAGGACGAGAGAGAGAGAGAAAGAGAGAAAGAGAGAGACAGAGAGACAGAGAGACAGAGAGAGATCTGAGAATGCACATCAGTGCACTGGTATGGATGGTCAACCCAGAAGTAGGAAATTATTTTGGAGTATAGAAACCCAGTCAGGAATAGGTAGGGATGAAGTCTGTGTCCAAAGCCAAGGCTCAAGTAACTGGAATAAGAGAGTCATGTTATAGGCAATAAAGTGGGACAGGGATCAAGTTTGGAACCATTTCTGCCTCTTTCTGATATGGTTTTTTTTTAAAAATAAATTTTATAAATTATAATAAATTATAAATTTTATAGTTTCCATATCCAACATTTAACCCATTAGGTATATGAAGTTTGCCTTGTATCCTTAGTCTCTCGTTCAAAATAAATCATCTGCTCTCACAGCAATGAGGCCAGAAAAGGAATTTTCCTTTTTAGTTGTGAATGGCAGCACTAATGAGAATCTCTGCATCTATATCCTAATATGTTCTCTTCTCCTAGCAGCAGGGTAATATGTGGGTTGCCTTGGTTTATTTATTAATCCCTAATCACAAATACAATGCTGTGGCTCTGGAGACATTTGAGGTTTTTGAATTAGTCTTCAGATATGGTCACAGTCATGTTAATCCTCAGGATAATGGTGGAGAGGAATTGGTGAGGGTGTTAGATTCTCTCACATTTCCCTGCTTAAGATCTAGTATAAATAAATTACTGTAAGCCAAAGAATAGAATAGGACATTATCTAGGGGAATAAACCATTAAAACATAATATAACACAAAGATGACCCACCTTGAAATGAGCAAGTCTAGGGAAGAAGGAGGTTGAGTAATCTGGGAAAAATTTGAGTCATTTTTAAGCACTGGCTGGGAGGTAAAAGTCAGAGCCAGATTGATCCCTGGTTATCAGGGTATCTGGGTTGGTGGATGCAATAATAGGCCCATAGTCAATTGGTGTCGTCACTAAGTTCAACACCAAAATGGTGAGCCCCTGGGAAAGAGTAAGAGCTGCCTAATGAGAATCAAAAAGGCTCAGGTTGTTAACAGACCAGGTCAATGATCTCATGTTAGTTGATGGTGGTATTGAATCTCTGAGTGGATACTATACTTTTAAACTTGGTGGAAAAAAAGAAGGAAGAAAAGAAGAAAACAAGGAATACAAAAGAAGTAAATTCAGAGACAGAAATGAGCTTTTATCCAAATAATCAAGGTTTGAATAGGTTATGAAGCATCTTTTTATGTTGAATGGAGGAATGCAAATGGTTGTGGAAAATTTTTTGAATGACTTTTGAACTGTCTCTATTCTTTTTAAAAAACATTTGGCAGTATGAGCTAAAGGCAGCTATGAAAAGCCCTGCATCAGAGGAATTGCATAATGTCAGAAAAACATGAATTTACTCCAGAATATTCTTTACAAATTCTTATCTGGCTTTTGAACAATTTCAGTGATGAGTTTCCAAGTTGATCATTCCACTTTTGGTTAGCCCTAATTTTAGCAAGTTCATTTTTCTATGCCATCTGGAAACTTTCTAGTCATTGGATCTAGTTCTGCATTGTGAAAGTATCCTCAATGAGTTTATTCCCTCTCCTATAGTTCTTCAGCTTTATGGAAGGTACTCTCTTACCTTCTCTTATCTAGGCTATCCTGAATATCCTTAAATGCATTTTCATATGGTATTGTTTTGAGATGTCCCCTGAATATACTCCAGCTTTTTCCTTTAAAAATATGGCATCTGGAATTGTATCCAGTAATCCAGCCTATTCAGTTCAGAGATGATTGTCTCCCCTTCTTCTGATTGTTGTACTTCTATCAATTTAGCCTAAAATAACATTGGGTAATTTTATACTATAGTGCTTTGGGTAGCCACATTGCACCATTAGTCCAAATGAAAAAGATCTAACTTTTCAAATTCATAGCTGTGGGTAATACCAGCCACATAGTATAATTCTGATGTTGAGCATATTTAATATCCCTCCCCATTTTCTTCCACTGAATAACCATATAGGCATATCTACCTCATCTTGTAGATCCACAGTACATTTTGTATAGAACTCAACATTAGTTTTTGTTTTTGCTTTTTAAAAAAAAATTTAATCTTGTTAGATTTAACTTAAAATTCTAGCTAGTCAAAAATTTTGGGGTCATGAGGGATTGTGACTCAAAGTGTATTAGGTACACTGCCCAGTTCTCAGGGTAAATTGCACATGCCTTTTTGTTTTAGCCAAACTAGTCTTCTTGTTCATTCTTCCCTGAGATTGCATAGGTTTCACCTGTGCCTGGATTGTACTCCCTTCTCATCTCCACTTCATGGGATTCCTCATTTCCTTCAAAGATCTGCTCCAGGTGCTAAGTGAAATGAGTAGAACAAGGGAACATTGTACACAGAAACAACAAGATTATTCGAAGATCAACTGTGATGGACATGGCTCTTTTCAACAATGAGGTGATTCAGGCCAGTTTCAACAGACTTGTGATGGAAAGAGCCATCTATATCCAGAGAGAGGACAGTGGCAACTGAATCTACATTCAGTATTGAAAATACAACATAGTATTTTCAACTTTTTTTTTGCTTTATTTTTTCCTCATTTTTTTTCCTTTTTGATCTGATTTTTCTTGTGCAGCATGATAAATGTGGAAATATGTTTAGAAGAATTGCACATATTTAACATATTGGATTATTTGTATTCTACGGAAGGGAGGGAATGGAGGGAAAACATTTTGAAACATAAGGTTTTGTAAGAGTGGATACTGAAAACCATCTTTGCATGTTTTTTTTGAAAATAGAAAGCTATTAAAAAAACCAGATAAACAAAAACAAAACAAAACAAAAAAGATTTATAGGAGACCACCTCCCATAGAAAGTTCATCTCTATTCCCTCAAGTGCTAATGCTCTTTCCCCATAAATTATTTTGTATGTATTTTATTTTTCATTTTCTGTGTCCATGGCTATTTGTTCTGTTTTCTTCCTCCCCTAGAGTGTAAATTTTTTGAGAACAGGGGCTGTTTGACTTTGTAACTCTAGTACTTAATAAATGCTTACTGAAACAAATTGAAAATAGGAGATGGTATCTATTGCAGATCTTATTTTTTCTTTCTTAAATAAGATAACTATTTTAGGAGTTTTATATTGTCTTATTAAAGATTGACTTGAGAGAAAAGTTGATTCCTTTGAATTCAAAACCTGTCTTGTGCAGTAGATTATAGTTTGAGCTTCCACAATTAACAACACCCCATCTTGTGGTGACTTCCTTAAAATATCAAATTTAAAACTATAAAAAATGACAAGAAATCAGCAGTCTATAAAAGGATTATATTATCAGCTAAATAAGGTAATCTCTATGTAACTTCAAAAATTCACTTAACAGCTCTTTGCCTTAGTTTCTCAAATGTAAAATGAGAAATTTATATAAATTAGATTATCTAAAAATTCTTTTCCCATTAAAAATCTTTAATTTGAAGATTATAAATATTTCATCTGCATAGGACCACGGTTAAATGATACATCAGTTATCTCCCATCTTGATTAGATCTTGAGTTGCATATTATGATAGAGGAATATTCTTGTGACATTGATTTTTGAATATTCTTGATAGGGTCCTTAGTAGCCAGGTGGGCCATAAAGAGAGGCATTGACAGGAGAAGGCTATTGTTTAATTTAAATTTAAGTAACACTTAAGTGAGCCTTTAAATTTTTTTTCTAGCAAATTTATTTTTAATATACATTGCTTTATGAATCATGTTGGGAGAAAAAAATTACAATAAAAGGGAAAAAAAAGCCATGGAAGAGATTAAAAAAACAAAACAAAAACATAAAAACAAAACAAAACAAAAAAACTGAACATAACATGTGTTGCTTTACATTCAGTATCCTTAGTTCTTTTTCTGGATGCAGATGGCATTTTCTATCCAAAGACTATTGGGATTGCTTTGGATCACTGGGCCACTAAAACAAACAAACAAGTATTTCATAGTTGATCATTGCACATTCTTGCTATTATTATATACAATGTATTCCTAGTTCTGCTTGTATCTCTCAGCATTAGTTTATGTAAATCTTTCCAAGTCTTTGTAAAATCATCTTGTTCATTTTTGTTTATAGACCAATAATATTCCATTATCTTCATGTACCACAACTTGTTCAGCCATTCCCCATATGATAGGGATATTCATCTTGAAATAGTTACTATTTCATTGTTTAAGTAGTAACCTAATACCTTTTAGTAACTTGATACCTTTTATCAAGATGTACTTTCCTTATCTCCTTTAATAAGATCTATTTTTACTTTTGCTTTATCTGAGATCAGTATTGCTACCCCTGCTTTTTTCTTTTTACTTCAGCTGAAGCATAGTATATTCTGTTTTTTTTACCACAAAAAAACCTGCTATACTTTTGCATATAGTTCTTATTCCAGAAGCTGGAGTTTGGAGTAATCTATTATTTGATAAACTAGTTTACTATATGACTTGATTATTGTATTGTGTATATCTAATCTATTCCACTGATCCACCACTCTATTTCTTACACAATACCAAATGGTTTTGATGACTGCTGCTCTATATATAGTTTTAGGTTTGGTACTACTAAGCCACCATTATTTGTATTTTTTTTTTAAATTTTCTTGATATTCTCAACCTTTTTTTCTTCCAGATGAATTTTGTTATTATTTTTTCTATTTCTATAAAATAATTTTTTGGCAGTTTGATTGGTATGGCAAGTAGAGTAAGTTAGGCAGAATTGTCATTTTTATTATATTAGCTCGGCCTATTCATGAGCAACTGATATTTTTCCAATCATTTAGATCTGACTTTGTGTGAGAAGTATTTTATTTTATATAGGTTCATATAGCTCTTGGGTTTGTTTTGGCAGGTAGATCTCCAAGTATTTTATTTTTCTATAGTAATTTTAAATGGAATTTCTCTGTCTCTTGCTGATAGTCTTTATCAGTAACATAGAGAAATTCTGATGATTTGTGTAGGTTTATTTTATATCAGAAACTTTGCTAAATTTGTTCATAGTTTCCAGTAAGTTTTTCAATGATTTTCTAGGATTCTCCAAGCATATCATTATATCATCTGCAAAGAGTGATAGTTTTATTTCCTCATGCCTATTCTAATTCCTTTAATTTTTTTTCTTTTCTTATTGCTAAAGTAAACATTTCTAGTGCAATGATGAATAATAATGGTAATAATGGGCATCCTTGTTTCACCCTGATCTTATTGGGAATGCTTCCAACTTCTTTCCATTAATTAATGCTTGCTGTTTGTTTTAGATAGATATTATTTTAAGGAAAGTTCCCTTTATCTCTATGCTCTCTAGTGTTTTTAATAGGAATGAATGCTGTATTTTGTCAAATGTTTTTCTATTGAGGTTATCATATGATTTCTGTTGGTTTTGTTATTGAGATGGTAAATTATGGTAATAGTTTTCCTGATATTGAACCAGCCCTGCATTACTGACATAAATCCCACTTGACCATAGTGTACCATCCTGCTAAGTTGCTGTGATCTCTTTGTTAATATTTTAGTTAAAAATTTTACATCAATATTCATTAGGGAAATTTGTAATTTTCTTTCTCTGTTTTGGCTCTTCCTTGTTTAGGTACCAGTATCATATTTGTGTGAGAGAAGGAATTTAACAGGACTCTTTCTTTACCTGTTTTCCCACATAGTTTACATAGTATTTGGAATTAATTATTTTTTAATGGTTTGGTAGAATTCACTTGTGAGCCATCTGTCCCTGAAGATTTTTATCTTAGGGAGTTCATTAATGGTTTTTTTTCAATTTCCTTTTCTAAAATGGGACTATTTAAATAATTTATTTCCTCTTCTGTTAATCTGGGCAATTTATATTTTTGTAAATATTCATCCATTTTGGTTAGATTGTCAGACTTGCTGCCATACAATTGGGCAAAATAGCTCCTAATTATTGCTTTAATTTTTTTGATTGATGTGTTCACTCTTTTCATTTTTGATGCTGGTGATTTGGTGTCCCTATTCGATTTTTCTCCAGAGGTCTAACATATCTAGGTTTTCTAGGATTCTATTAACCTCCTTAGTTTCTTTCTTGCTTATTTTGTGGTTAAATTTGTCTGATTCTGAGAGGGGAAGATTGAGGTCTCCCCTACCACTAGTAAATAATTTTGCTGTCTATTTCTTCCTGTAATTGGCTTAAAATTTTCTCTAGAAATTTGACTGTTCTGCCACTTGGTGTGTACAATTTAGTATAGTTACTATTTCATTGTTTAAGTAGTAACCTAATACCTTTTAGTAACTTGATACCTTTTATCAAGATGTACTTTCCTTATCTCCTTTAATAAGATCTATTTTTACTTTTGCTTTATCTGAGATCAGTATTGCTACCCCTGCTTTTTTCTTTTTACTTCAGCTGAAGCATAGTATATTCTGTTCCAGCCTTTTTACCTTTACTCTGTATGTGTCTATGTACAACATATTGTACAATTCTGTTTTTTAATTTACTGTGCCATTAGCTGCTATTTAATGGGAAAGTCCATCCCATTCACATTCGTGATTACCAGCTTTCTATTTCCCTCCAGTTTTTCCTCTGTATATTTACTTTTGTTCTCTCTTTCCACCGTGACCTTAGTTGTGTTTTTTTTTTAACCCATTCCACCCACTACCTTATCTCCTATCACCCTCCCCCTTCTCTTAGCAGTGTATTTTACCCACCCCACCCACTAGTTTATTTCCTATCACTCCTCCCCTCTTCTCTTAGTATTTTTTACCCCTCCACTACTTTATCTCTTATCACCCTTCCCCTTTCTCTTAATAGTGTTTTTTAAAATTCACTCCACTCACTACCTTATCTTCTATCACTCCTTCCCCCACTCCTGCTATCTTTTCCCCTAGTGTTTCTGCCCTCCTTTCTTCCTACCCTTCCTTTTCTTTCCTCTTACTTCTTCATAAGGTTAGATAAATTTCTATACCCAATTGAATGATTAAATTATTTCCTGTTAGAGTCAAAACTGATGAGATCAAGCATCAGATAATGTTCATGTTCCTTCCTTCCCCCCTCAATTGTAATAGGTTTTTTGTAACTAAGAAATGTGAACAAATTGTCCCATTATATCTCCCCTTTCTTCTTTTTCCCCTTTCCACTCCTTAATGTCTTTTTCTTTGATATCATCACATCAGAGTCCATTCATAACCACAACTTCAGTCCATGTTAGTCTCTGTTTGCCCCAGTGACAGATACAGTTCTCAAGAGTTACAAATATCATTTTTCCATCTAGGGATGTAAACAGTTTAACCTTTAAATTATGTGTGTGTGTATATATATATATATATATATATATATATATAT
>JAJPUD010002364.1:240446-264277 GCA_023553655.1 Myrmecobius fasciatus
ATATAAAATTTTTTTTCCCCTGCTTACCTTTTTATGTTTCTCTTGAGTCTTGAATTTGAAGATTTTCTGTTGAGTACTGGTTTTTTTTCAGTAGAAATGTTTAAAAGTCTTTTCATTGAAGATCCATTGCCTCCTCTGAAAGATGACGACGAGTATCTCTGAAATTAATTCTTGGTTGTAATCCTTTGTCTTCCAGAATATGGTATTCCAGCCCTCTGTTCCTTTATTGTAGAAGCTGCCAGATCCTGGGTAATCCTGACTGTTGCTCCTTGATATTTTGTTTGGCAGATTGCAGTATTTTTTCCCTGACATTGTAGTTCTGAAGTTTTGCAACAATGTTCCTTGGGGTTTTCCTTATGGAATCTTTTTCAGAAGGTGATGGATAGATTCTTTCAATCAGTGTTTCCTCCTCTGTTTCTAGAATATTGGGGCAGTTTTCCTTAATCTCTTAGAAAAAAAGGCTGGATAGCATTCTCTTTCTTTTTTCTTTTTCTTTTTTTTTTGTCATGGTCTTCAGGTAGTCCAATTTAAAAATTATTTAATAGTTTAAAAACTATTTTCCAGGTTAACTGTTTTTCCAATAAAATTATTTAATAGTTTAAAAACTATTTTCCAGGTTAACTGTTTTTTCAATGAAGTATTTTACATTTTCTTCCATTTTTTCATTCTTTTTAGTTTGTTTGACTGATTCTTGGTGTCTCACAGAGTCATTAGCTTTCATTTGACCCATTCTGTTTTTAATGTGTGATTTTTTTCAGTTAGTTTTTGTATCTCTTTTTTTTATTTGATTAATTCTACTTTTTAAGTAGTTGTTTTTTTCAGGCAATTTTTTTCCCTTCCTTTTCCAAGCTATTGATTCTCTCATGCATACCTCTTATTTCCATTCTCATTTTTTCTTCTACCTCTCTTATTTGCCTTTTAAAGTCTAATGAACACTTCAAAGAAGCTTCTTTGGGTTAAGATCAATTCATATCACTCTTGAGATTTCTTCTGTGGACATTTTGTCCTAATCTGACTTGGTGTTTTGATCTGTCCTGTTACCATAGTAACTTTCTATGGTCAGGCTCTTTTCTGTTTCTTGTTCATTTTCTTTCCTTTTCTTTTGGCATTTCCTTTTTTTTTTTTTTTTTTTAACTTACATGGTTGATCTCTGTTCCTGGGGTAAAGGGGACACTATCCCAAGCTTCCAATGCAGTCTGAGCCTTGGCTTTGAGCACAGGGGCCCTTTGCAAAGGTAGCTTTGCTTGCTCTTTTCAAGAAACAGCCTGGTTTCCCAGAGTTTGCCTTCTGAGCTGAGACTAGAAGTTGTCCTGGTGATTTATTCCTTTACTGAGCTAGGATTGAAGGTCTTAGTTGTTGATTTACTGTGATTAAGAACCTTTTACCAGTTTTCTCAGAATCTGAGTTGGGCTAAACACTCTTTTCACCTATTCTTTGCAAGTTCAGTAGAATGGCTCACCTTATGACAAGAAATTTTGTAGCAATTTTAGCTGCCTTATGGCATCTTTCCCCTAACTAGTTTATTAGGAATTTATCTGCTTTATTAATGGGGGAATTTAGATGTGTCTTTCCCTTTGTTAATCCTAAATATTCCTGTTGGAAATTAGCCCTCTGTTAGTGGTGTAATAAAATCTTTGATCCTTGATTTGGAGATGGTCTAAGCATAAAACTTATTTTGAGGCAGTTGGCAATGCAGGTCTACAACTAAAATTTATTTTGTGGGTCCAATACTCAAGCCCCCAATATTCTCTTCTGTTGTGCAATAACATAGTTTTTGACCCTTCCTTAACAGAAAAGACCTTAAATGGATTAATAATCCATGAATTCCCAGCACCTTCATGAAAACATGGAAATGTAGTATTGTCTCCATATTCCTGAACTTTCTGAATGTAGAAAGGCTGGTATATTAGTACAGATAAAAAGATCTAACTATTGAAATTCATAGGTTTGGATTCAATAGTTTAAAATTAAAAAGAAAACAACAACAACAACAACAACAAAGGAATACTTGAAGCCCTGGGGAGGAAAAAGGAAGTTACCACATTTAGGTACTGTACATATTAGGACTCTTCTGACCCTGTGATCCTGAATTTGGGCTGAACCATCAGTGAAAAGTCCTGAACTACGTGTTTCCTTGGTTTTACCAGCAGGCAACACCAATATGGTATTAGGGGAAAACTGTTGTATATGGAATATGAAGAATCCAGGGTAGAGAAAGAAGAAGCACAGTTTCAGTGCTTGGCAGTAGGAAGAAAAATAAGGTTCATTTTCTAGCCCAATCTAGTTCTCCAAATCAGCCATTTTTGATTCAGAAAAAGAATGTATTTACTGATATTTAACAATTATGAATGTTTATTTTTTCTGATAGAAATTTTTTTTCCTATTCACTTTACATTGTGCAGTTTTGTACATTGTATTCTTGGTAATAGGGATTAAATAAGGCAGAATTTTAAAAAATAGATTTAGTTTCTTCACTTGCCCCTCACTTTTTTTTGTACTCACTAAGGATATCTAGTATGCTTTAATAATTTCCCCAATTAATCCCTATTGATTTCTTACCTTGGAAGAATGCCAGATGTCTCAATTGCAAAGGTGGTTGTTAGTTCACAGAAACTACAAATTAAAAAAATTAAAATTAAACAAGAAAAATATACTGAAAAATTCAATTTTCATACAATCCATGGGAATTCAACCAAATTATAAGTTCCATTCTAAGAGAATGTTCTAATTTCCCTTTATGATATCTAAATCACTTATTAAGAGTTTGCTATGGTAGCTACTCAGAGACACTATTAATAGAATTATTGTTATAGTTAGAAATTTATCTTTTTGATTTAAAAGGTTAGGAGATATTAAGACTTTACAATGGTGGTTGCAGTGAGAATGGAGGGAAAGGAAAAGACACAAGACATATAAGATTTGGTAGTTAATGGGATGTATGGGTTGAAGCAAGGGTTATAGATAATTATGAGGTGATGGGTTTGGGTGACTGGGAGATGGGGTTAGAGGGATCAACCATGTTTCTTCTAAGATGATGAGTTTAATTTTGGACACAATGATTTTAAGGTACCAATAGGACAGATGCAGTTCTAATTAGTCAGAAATGAAGGACTGAAATTTTGGGTAGAGATTAAGGATTAAGAAATTTAAATGTTTTCTGCATAACTGATAAAGCCATGAGAGCTACTGAAATCACCAAGGGAATGTACATAAAAAGAGGGCCAAAGACAAAACCTTGAGAGGCTCCCCTATATAAAGGCTAGGGATATATAATTTATTAAAATAAGTAGAGAAGGAATAGTTAGGAAATTATGAGAATATACTATCATGAAAATAGTGAGTAGAGGCACCAGTCTATATTATCAAATGCTGCAGAAATATCAGAGGATAAGGATAGAAATAAAATCATTGGATTTATTGATAAGAAAGTCACTAATGAGCTTGGAGAAAGATGTTTCAGTAGAGCAGTGGAGAAGGGAAGCCACATTACAAGAATTTAAGGAATTATTAGATGGTGAGGCAGTGGGTTCTCAGGGTTGACTTCTCTGTCTGGAATTTTGACAATGAAGGGGAGAGGAGAATTAGGATGACAATTCAAGGGAGAGGTGATGCTCAAAGGAAGGTTTAGGATTTTTTGTTTGTCTGTTTCTAGGATAGAGAATTCCTGAGCATGAGCTAGTAGGAGATTAAAGATGCCTGAGAAATAATTTACAGAAGGTAAATATAGGAATGATTTATAAAGCAACTCCAGTTTATGAATATAAGTTTTAGCTCTTGGTTGGGAGGAGGTCATTACTTCTTGTGGGGATTAGAGAAGGTTTCAAGAAGAAGGAGACATTTGAATTGGGCTTTAAAGGATCAGTAAAAATTCAACAGGGGAAGAAAGTGTAGAAGGACATTATAAGCATAGCAAAGAAAATGAGCAAAGAGGTAGAACAGAAAAGCACTGGATGTGTTCAAGAGACAGAGAAAATATTGATCCCTTCCATGTAGAAATTTTCCACATCATGTTTTAGATTTATTGAGGGTTGATATAAGAAATTAAATGGGTATTTTGGGGGAGTTTTGTGGAAGCTGTAGACAATATGTGAAGGCCAGCAGAGAACACAGAAAAAGTTTAGAAACACAAAAATACAGAACATATATGTCTAGTATTATGTCAACGTATTTTATCTTTCAATACAATAATAAATTCATACTTTTTTAGTAGGAAGGCATGGTCAAAAATTTGATGTGGGTTTCTCAGATTGTGGGGTTAACCTTCCCCTAACCCTTGTAATGTGGTAGGGATAGGTGTAGTCCAAGTCATTAGGGATGGGTGGAAGGAAGTAAGGTCAGAAAAGAGATTAGAGTTGGTTAAAGAGTTTTGGTAGGCTATAGTGATTTCTTCTTTTCTCTGAATTCCTATTGCATTAACATTGAGTATCATTTATTACTTTGTAGCTTACTTGGATGTCATCTTTATGGCAATTGAACTATTTTGAGTATATCATATTTTTCCAAGAAGAACATAAGCCTCTTAAGAGTAGGAAGGACATTTTACAACATTCAGCACATACTAATGTAATCAGCAATACTTGTTGAATTGAATTATCTCAGTCATAGTTGGCAATTAATAGTTATGTAGTTCAATCAAACAACTGAACTTTGTCATTTGGAATTTAAAGAAGAAAAATGTATGGTATAATTTTAAAAAATGACCATTTTTCTAACTTTCAAGTGGTCTTAAAAATATCTTAGAGCTTATTGTGTCTTTCCTTTTGGAGATTAATGTTCTAATACTGTAGAACAGTGGTATCAAATTTGAATAGAAATGAGGATCATCAGAATCTTTATAGGCTGCATATTGACTTAGAAAACCACATATTAACATCTATTTTCTATTGTATTTTTATTTTGTTAATTTTTTACTAATTATACTTCAGTCTGGTTAAGCCTACCTAAGGAATGCTGTGAGCCACAACATGTTTGACCTTTCTGTTGAAAAAAGAAAGCATTTTAAGGACAATAAGGCAAAGAATTTTTCCTTGGGGGAGAGTGGTCCTGCTGCAATTTGTATAATCACATTTTAGGATTCTACACCAGAGGGCAGCTAGATGGCACATTGGATAAAAAGCATCAGTCCTGGACTCAGGAAGACCTGGGTTTCCTAGTTGTGTGACCCTGGGAAAGTCATTTACTGCAATTGCCTTGCAAAAAATAAGTAAGCAATAAGGATTGTACACCAGTAAGTTGTTAATTACATATACTTCTGTACTCATCTGGAGTAGTCATTGGGACATTATTATTATTATTTTTTAAAATAACTTTGTCTCTTATTTTACAGGGAAGATTTGAAGCCACTCTGGGAAGGAGTAGGTTTTCTCTCATATATTCTTATCCTCACTTTCATTTCAATCCAACAAATGTTACTGTTGTTAGTATACTTACATATACTAAATTCCTGAGACTTCACAGATAAAAATACAAAACAGTTCCTGACCTTGGTAAGGTATGAGTAGCAATAATTTTATTTTAAAGGGTGTAGAATTCAAGGGTAGAAGAAAGCATAGAGATTACGTGGAAAACTTGAATATTTTATTGTTGATTTCTTTTTTTCATCCTGACTACCAGTTTTCTTTCATACTTCCTTCTAAAATCCAAAGAAAGATGTATTCCTTCTCTACTCTGAATTCCACTCATGAATTCTACTTCTGGATCCCATTTTTCCCCCTGCTTTTCCCCCAGTTCACATCCATCCTCAGTTTCTTTTTTCAAAGTTTTCTTTTGTGCCTTCAAATATTCACAGCTTTTCTCACCTTAAAAATATTTTCTTGACCTTATTGATCCTATTTTCTTTTAAATTTTGGACAAATGACTGTCACTAAGGAAAAATAATAGCTCTTTTCTTCATTGGCCTTTTTCCACCAATAATTATCATTGCTATTATTATTGCTACAAGGCTTTAAACTATCAAATTATTGCAACACAAACATTTTCATATACCTGTAGTTTGGATCAATGATCTTAGCTCGGAACACATAAAAACCAATATGGTGAGTTTTCCAAATTATTTCGTTTTTATTGGAAGAGTTGATAATCTCATATGGTTGTGATAGGTCTCCAGGTTTTCCAGAGGAAAATGAAAAGCAATGTCTATAATTCTAAATAGATTTAAAAAAAAGAAATATTAAGGTCACTGGCTGATTTTTGTAAACAGTCTTTCACTACATTCTGGGGTATGTTCTGGTAACTGTACAATTTAACAACTGTATCTCTGGGGGAGAAAAAGCTTGGTGGCAAACTATAATATACTAATATATAAAGTATAATTTGCATTATTAACATTTTATTAATTGACATTGTTAACATTTTCTTCATTACTTTATTAAGTCTAGAAATCAATAAAAGAAAAAATCTAGTTTTTATTTGTCATTGTATTTATTTATTTTTTTGGTCACATTCATCATTGGCATTTGTTAATTTTTAAGTTATAAATGCTTACACTGTCAATTAACCAGTAGGCTCTTACAAGCTGTTTCAATCCGACTCCAGCTCACCTTTGACTATATTTCTATTCTGTTGCCTTATTGTAATAAAGAGAGTACCTGAGTTCCTGACGATTTTGTCAAAAAAAAAAAAAAAAGAATCTCCGACAAGTTCTACAGTTCTGGGAAAACTTCAAGTATGGGCTTGGCAGTGGACAGAATTACCTGAGGACTGGACTAGCTAAGTGTGGACAGGCTCATCATCAAGAATTTGGCTACTGGTTGTAGATTTGGCAACTGTAGATTTTGGTAACAGATGACAGCTGACAACTAGCTAACTGAATAAAAGTGAGCAGAGAGGGAAATATCATGGCAAAGCCTTAGATATTTTTGTTTCATTGTCAACATCAGAGAAGCCTATCTCAGAAATTAGTTGGGGAAAAAACCAATCATTTTTAGACCTAAATCTAACATGTAACATGAGGTTTTTTGAGTCCAGGGGGTCTCCTGAATGTTAATTTCTGAACTCTTAGAGGGGTTGCAATATTGATCACTCACACTCATAAAATTGTGCAACTCTGAATTATTGAAACAGATATATAAATATAAAGCAAGTTAGTAAATTATTCAGGGAGCAATCTTAATCATTTCTCTTCATTCTGCTGAATTATATCATTATGGTATAGGACAGGATGCAGATAGGTAACATATCATTTAAAGCATTTGAAGCTATCTCACAATTGCTTTTGTTGTATGGATTTGACTAACTGACCCGAGAATTATATCTTATATATGAAAAATTGTTGCCTTTTAAAGTATATCTATTGAAATTAGGGTTATGTTTACAAACATTAAAAGTATTCTTTATTTCAAACAATAGCAACAAATTAAAGAGGTAAAATTTTATACAGCATGTATAATTTTATACAGCATGTATTACTGTTCTATGGCAAAGGCTTGAATGGAAAATTATTACTTTTTTTTCTTCCACCCTATATTTGAAAGTATTCTGACCTACATTCTTCAGGGATCTCAATTAAAATCTTGCCTCTGCTCTTATTACCCATGGTAAATTTGGGCAAGTAACTTTCCATTTCCTTATGTATGTAGGGAGGGGTAGAGACTGATTGATTAAACTGGTCAAATTATTCCACCTCACAGAAAGAAAGTGATAGATGCTCAGATATACATTAAATAAGAACTAATACTAGTTGGTTAGGTGAGAGAACAAAGCTTGAACATCTCCCTAGGTGTGACAGGATCAAGACATTTAGTAATGTTGTATGGGGTCTGTATTCCTTTAATATATCAGGGAGATAGTAAGAATCTAAACCTTGGGTTTAGATTTAACCTTCTTTTTACAACTCTCCATCATCCCAGTGACCAAAGGAGGACTTTGTGAACACTGGTAACTTCAGAGGATCTGAGGATTTTGGATTTCCCACTGGTGCCCTAGTAGTCTCTCTAAAATGGCTAACTGTATTGTCTACATTAGGAGCTAAAGACAGATTGAATTTGATGGGGAAAATAGATTTAAGATTTTACAAGGAATGCAACAGAAAAGCTATAGCATTTTTTGAGGACTATATAGATAAAAGGTTTCAGTTACTTGAGTTACTTCCCTCTGACATTATATGTATATATATTCAGAGCTTAAGTCTACATGTCTCTGAATCGGAGATCTGTCAAACTGAATGTGAGTTAGGAGAGTTGTGCCATAATGTTAAATGAGGCAGTTGAGCTAGGTAACTTTGAAAGTTTCTTTAGTTCTAGATCTATGCTCCTTAGGAGCTCCTTACTTGTGATAGATGACAGATGATAATAGAACTTGACATAAAAAACTTGTTATTTTGTGGATGTTTTATTATATTGTAAAGGGGAGTTAGGGATAGGGGAAGACTTCTAATTCTGCAGGTGTGGCTCCAGTCAGTTCATGGTGAAGACCAACTGGGAGGTGCTATAGGTAGCTTTTTGTGAATGACAATCTAAACTAAAGGAGTAATATTGTAATTCAAGGAATATGTTTCAAAATATTCTGTGTTTCCTGAAATATTTCAGAGTTCAACAAAGTGGAGAATCTCAGAATCTTAAGAGTCAAAAGAATTTTAAAGATCAATTAATTAGTAAACCTTTATCAAGCACTGACTATGTGCTGGGCACTGTGATAAATGCTGGGGATACAAGCAGATAATAAATAGTCCTGCCATCAATGAATTTACATTCTAATGGGATAGAGAATATATATGTAAACAGGTGCATACAGAGTAGATGGAAGGTAGACTGAGAAGAAAGGGCACAAGAATCACTGAGAAAGAACGTCTGCAGAAGGCAATTGATCTGAGACTTAAAGGCAGGCAAAGATTCTCAGAGGTGGAAGTGAGCAGGAAATCTTCCAGTCATGACAGATAGCTATAGCTACTACACAGACATAGAAATGGGAGACAGATTGTGGAAGAGTAGTATGTAGATCAGTATAACTATCCCTAGTGTCTTCTTTATTCTAAGTCTGGGTCTCTATCTTTGATGCCATGTTACCTTTGAACATAATAATAATATGACCCAATAACATGTGAAATGGTAAAGCATTTTAAAGAATATGACTATGGCTTTAAAAGAACAAACATGCATATTACCTGCCATCTAGGGGAGGGAGTGGAGAGAAGGAGGGAAAAAATTTGGAATAGAAAGCTTTGCAAGAGTCAGTGTTGAAAAATTACCCATGCATATGTTTTATAAATAAAAAGCTTTAATTAAAAAGTATTTATGCCTCTAGTTACTTATCAAACTTTTTATCTCATAGAAATTTTATAATCCTTTATTCCAGTTTTAATAAACAATGTATAATTCTAATTTTTCTTACTTCAGGACCCCAGACTTTCTCTATGGGAAGGTCTTTATTTTCTTTTATCATTGACTTCCATGTCTGTGCTTCATTCACACAACCAGCCTGTTAAAAAGAGTATTTGCAAAATCAAGATGATTTATTTTCCTAAAACATTATCAAAGATTCTTGGCCCTAGCCCACCCTATTATGGTACCTGCACAGTTTGTAAGGAGGAATATTTCCATCATTGCTCTTGAACTGATATCAAAGAATGGCTTTGCTTTCTGGTAGAAGGAAGGAATGCCATCAAAATCATCATCAAGAGTTAACTTCCTTCACATATTTGGAAAAAAAGTGGTATTTTTCCCACCTTGTCACTCCAAAAATTAAGTGAAAAAGATGAATTACATTACATAATTTGATCAACAGAGTGAATTTCCAGGAGAAACCATTCTTTGATATTAGCTGTGTTTAGATGAGCATCTGGGTAAATTATTACCAATCCAATTTTAAAAAGTCAATTCTGTGAAAAGAAATTGAAATAGCTATCCAGTATAATGTGAGCAAAACAAACAGCTAATAGTCTTGACTCTTCAGCTATGCTTTGGCTTTATGGAAAGAAGAGAGTAATTTGCACATCAAGGGTCACATTTGTGCAGAGTTCCAACCATTCCTAGGGCAGCTAGGAGGCCCAGAGCACAGGGCTTGGAGTCAGGAAGACTCCTCAAGATAGCTATATGACCCTGAGCAAGTCATTTAACCCTGTTTGCCTCAGTTTCCTCATCTGCAAAGGAATTGGAGGAAGAAATGGCAAACACTCTAGTATCTTTGCCAGGAAAACCTCAGATGGGTAATGAAGAGTCTCACATGCCTGAAAAATGACTGTACAAAGCAGCCAATCCTTTATCCTTTCCCATCACCCTCATTTCTGATAGGATGAAATAAGAATGTAGAACACTCCTTCTCAAGAGTCCCCCTAGAGACTTAGTGATACCCCAATGGTCACATGCATTTTTTAAATCAAGCTTAGGTAAGAGAAAACATAGGAATTATGATAGGACTTTATGAGCCAGAACAGCTGTGTTTGTAGGTGACTATATAGTGAGATTTGAACAATACTTGAAAAGCTTCCTCTATCTTCAAATAAATCCATTACTATCATGTCACAGTACATAAAATCCTATCTTCATAGTCAGAACTTTGGGTTAAAGTATTATGTCTTTAAGAATTCCCTTTCAAAATATAAATATTCCTGTGAGAGGTAAGACATTAAGGAATCATCAAGTTTTTACTGTTAGTTATTGTTGTTAATGAAGTAGTTTGGTGATAAAGTCAGGATAACCTGAATTCAATCACTGCCTTGGACCTTTATTAGCTGTGTTCCTGGAAAAGTAAATTGCTCATTAATAAAATGGAGGTGTTAATGCAACTAGCTCCCAGGATTGTTGTGAGGTTAAGAAAAGAAAATATTTACTAAAGTGCTTTGTAAAGCTAAAAAGCACCACATATATGTTAGCTATTATTAATATTTTAGCATTTTAGCATGAGTACACTACTAGATTGCTTTTGGTTAGTTATAATTTTGGAAAAAAAAGGCCTGATATATTGAAATATAGTGCAGATAAATTTTTTAAATCCAGCAAATCAAATCATAGAACTACTTTGAGCAAGATGATGTTATGAACTAGGCCCTACTCAGCCACTCCCCAGTAGTGTAAGGTTTGATATTAAAACAAAATGAGATACTTAAAGATCATTAAAAAGCTAACAAAATGAGATCTGCCTAGTCATAGCAAATGGATATTCAATAATATCAAGGTCAAGGAAACTCCCTTGTCAATTAACCATTGTGATCCACCAAACTTCCAAACCAATTCCACTTCCCTGAACCCAGATTGTTATTCCCCTGCCCCTAGATCTTCATGGCTGCTTTTGACTCAGGTAATGAGAAAGTAACACCAAGAATCTGAAAACTCAATCTTCTGAGTCAACCAAGCTGGAGTATGTCTCAAAATCTTTTTGGAAAAAAACTAGACTAATCTGTATGGGAGATGGGTTTAGTCATTATCTCTACCATAGGTGCTATGGAAGATAAAATGAAGTAAAGAAGACATGGTCTTTATTCTCAAAGACTTCACAGTCTAGTTAACTTTGGAAGGGAGAACATGTGTAGAACACAAGTTGCTATCAACAGAAGGCAGCTTTGGATCAGCCCCTAACAGGGACATAGCATTGGATTGCTGGGAAGGAAACTATCTCTCAAAAAAGATAAAGGGTAATGAAAATATATATGATTTGTTGGAAAATGAGACATGGAGATCCAAGAATGAAAAAGGTTGAAAAAGAGAATATAAAGCTCCCAAACTTATACTAGGAAGACAGTTTACAAAAGGAGTTTGACCCATGGGTAGAGTAACGTTTGAGACTAGAAATTATTTTTTACATTTTATTTTTTATTATATTTAAATAAAATTTTAAAACATTGTCATAAAAAATTGAGCTCCAAATTCTTTCCTGCCCTCCACTTCTTTCCTTCCCTTGAGAAGATAATTGATTTGATATTATTTATACATGTGCAGCCTTGCAAAACATTTCCCTATTAGCCTTGTTGCAAAAGAAAGAGGAAAAAAATAATTTAAAAATGCCTCAATCTGTATTCATACTTCATCAATTTTTTCTCTGAAGGTGGATAGCATTTTTCATTATGAATGAAGTATCTTGGATCATTGTATTTCTGAGAAAAGCTAAGTCATTCATAATTGATCACTATATAAAATTGCTGTTACTGTACAAAGTTCTCCCAGTTCTGCTCACTTCACTTTGCATCAGTTCATACAAGTCTTTCTGGGTTTTTCTGAAAGCATCTTGCTCATCATTTCTTATAGCACAACTTTTTCATCACAATCACATACTAGAATTTGTTCAGCCATTCTCCAAGTGATGGGCATCCCCTCATTTTCCAGTTCTTTGCCATCACCAAAAGAAATTTTTGTACCCATAAGACTGGTTTTTTTTTAATCCCTTTGGGATACAGACCAAGAATTGCTGGGTAAAGGATATGCACAGTTTTATATACCCCTTTTTTACATAAGTTTCAAGTTGCTCTTCAGAATGATTGGGTATTTGTAGGAAATTTGTAATCCAAGAACTGGACTCAGAGATATAGAAGCAATTGGGTTATATTCTCTAGGATCTTGAAAATTAAGACTTCAGTACAGAATAGTATAATTAGAAGGAATAATTGGGAAAATGGATAAAAATTGTCACAATTGCAAGGAATCTTACTTCTATCACCCATATATCACTAGACTAGTTCTTTTCCATACCTGGTAAAGTTTTTGGTTTGTTTGTTTTACTGTAAAAGAAGCAGCAATTGGAACTGGGCATTTCTGGTACTCATTGATATCATTGCCCACCAAAGATGTTAATACTAGCTTCTCAGTAAATTGACCAAAAGAGTATTGAAATTGTCCATAAAATAATCAGGTTACCTTTACTGATGTTTGTTTCCCCCAAATGACTGAAACTTATGATTTTATGCAATTCAGTATTTCATCTTTGTCACATAAACTACTGGAATCAGAAAATACAGAAGATTGAGTAAATTTTCAATAGAATAAAAATTGTATTCCCAGTTGATTTACCTAGGATTTACAGGTTATTTCATGTTTTTGTTTTTGTTTGTTGTTGTCATTGATAGACCATCCAAAAAGCTTGAAAAAAAATCAGCATTTTTTTTCCTCTGGTAGAAATGTATATAATAAAGGCAGGATTTAGAATGAAGGACTAAGGCCAAGATGCAGAATATTGCTCTCATCTCCTCCAATCCCATCCTCTTAGCACTTTTGCTATTATACCCAGCTTAATTTGCATGACATGCAGACCACAGCTTCTTGTTAGTTTTGTTTGAATCCCCCAAAAAAGGTTTGAAGGGATGCAGAGTAATAATCAAGGATTTCACAGGTGATAAAAATGAATTTTTCAGCGGCATGTCAGGTATTTAACTAGGACCAGAGACTTTGAGCCAGTATCCAAAGAACAGTTAAAAAACATAGAAATTAGAACCTGTTTGTTTGGGTGCAACTGTCATAGCCTTAAATTATATGGAGTTAAAGAGCTTTAGCTCTCTGTTGCTAGGAAGATCTTTAGTTGTTATATTCCATTAGATGGAGCAGAGAGCAGGAAGAGAGATCAAAGGGGCATTCTAGGGCACAATTATTTAGTAGCATAATAGTTATATGTTGTATGTATGTATATATAATATGTATATATAACAGCCTATAGCATAGAGTAGTAAAAAGCTTAGAAAACATTGGCACTAGAAACAAGTGGAAATACTCAGCAGAGATAGTCCAACAGAGAGTAGAGATGGTACAAGGGAGAGTCAAACCAAAATGCCTAGTACTGAAAAATAGTGTATAACACTGTTATCTCACCAGAAGATATTAGAGATACCTCATCAGCAGATGAGTTTACCTGGCCACCACACATGTTACCACATGGTTGCTATCCTAAACATGTGTTTTCCTCACGCATATTCCTTCAAACAAATCACAATTAACAAATGATGTTATTGCTTATGAAAATTTTGCAATTTTTGAAGATTATGTAATACTAATTTTCCTTTTAGTTCTTCAATCAGAGGTTTCACATTTTCCATGGCCATTTTGGACATTTTGGCTATTTTGGCCAGATGGAGTCTAGTTCATATCAGCTCTATGTTGTTTTTTTAAACTAACCCAAATGTCTTCAATCATCCTGTGAAGCTTTTACAACTGCAAAGTGAAATGCCTTAGTAAGCACCAATAATATTTCATGTACCATCAGTTAATGATTAATATAATCCACTTCACTTTCATCATTCTCTCAATAAAATGGTACTCTCAGAGAAAGAAAACTGAAGTCATACCTTCACTTGCTGTCCTAGAACACATTTGATAGCTCTTCATCATGCAATTGCTCTCACCATTGTTCATTCAAGGGCAACCAAGGGTAATAAGAATCATCAAAGATTAGTTTGAGGTAACAAAGTATTTATTCACTGATGTCTCGCATGTGATGTTCCAGATTGTCAGCTTCACCTGCCTTCATCCTTTCTATGAATATCACCATGACTAGACTTATGTGACTTACAAGATAGTGTATCTCAGTCACATTAATTTTTCCTGCTCAGTGTGTGTTAAACTTGATGCTGTTTAGTGCATTTAATCATCTTTGATTGGAATATTTGATTTAACACCAGCCAGAAGAAGTTTGGTATCAATCCCTACTTGAATAAAGCTTCACAAACATAATGTTATTGCTTATAAATGAGTAACAGTAGATTTCAAAGTTAAGCACCAGTAAGTGTCTGAAGTTAGATATGAATTTAGGTTTTCTTGACTCCAAGTGAAGCATTCATTCTATCTACTTTGCCACCAGCTACCTCATTTCTCTTCTTTTGAGCTGTGCTTGTTCTTTATCATTTTTCAACATTCAGTTTTAAATATTTTTTGTGGCATAATTTCCATGTACATTTCTGTAATCACTGCATATATTGTTTTAATGGTATTGTGGACCTCACTCTGCATCAGTTAATATAGATCTTCCATGCCTCTGTATTTATATTCATAATTCCTTGTAACACAGTCATATTCCAGTATATTCATGTACCACAATTTGTTTAGAAGGCATCTACTTCTAATTCTTTATTTTATATCAGAAACTTTGGCAATCTGTTCATAGTTTCCAGTAGGTTTTTCAATGATTTTCTAATTCTTTGTTATCACAAAAAGTATTGTTATAAATTTTGGTGTGTACGGGGACTTTTATTCAAAGGCCTCCTTGGGGATATAAGTGATAGTATATAAGGTGAAAAAAGTACAGCCATTTTGCTTGTTCAGTTTCTAACTGATTTCCATAATGACCATATAGATTCATGGCTCTGCCAACAATGAACAACCCCTCCAACAGTAACTTTTTCTCTCTTTTATCACTCTTGTTAATTTGCAGGATGTGAGAAAAACTTGAGTCTTATTTTGAGGTGTATCTTCTTATCATTAGTGATTCATGGTTGCTTATAGTTTGCAATTTCTTTTTTGATAACTGTTTGTTACTGTCCTTTGATTCCTTGTGTATTGGGAAAGGCTTTTAAACTTATAAGTTTTTGTTAATTAATACATCTTTGATACCAAACCCTTCTAAGAGAAATTAGATACCAAATCCTTCTCAGAGATATTTGATACAAAAATCATGAAGGCATTCTTGATGATCCTATTTCCATGGTCAGAAATCTGGTCGACATTAAGTGTGAATTAATCAATGGTTTATCTATAACAGCTCATATAGTTTAAACCAAACCCCTTCTTTCCCAAACTAGCCTCCATAAAATGAAACATGAATCTAGCCACTATTTATCTGAGTAAATTTTAGACGTGATATATTATTATCTATTGAACATTTTAACAATTTGGTAGCAAAAATAATTTGTCATATATTGTGCCCAAGTAGACACAAAACTCATATGGAATTTAACAGAAATTCTAGAAGTTTGTCATATTATATGAGAAGACAGATGGAACTAAATATAAGAGAATTGTTTATCACTTGCTTATTTGCTAAGATAAAGGTCCCAACAGTCTTATACAATAAAAAAACATTAGGATTCAAAGTTTCTGAGAGGAGAGTGAAGATTTTACTATTGTTTCTGAACTGGCAGATTTAATTAACAGACTAATGAATCTTAAAACATTGCTTTTTCTCCACAGCAGAAACTTTGCTGTAGAAAAATATGGTTCCTTTTCTTACCCTCAAATTGCTTAGTTCTACTTTTCCTAGAAGAGGATTTTTTTTCTTAAAGACTGGATCTCTCATGCTTTTCAGAAGGACAGAAGTAGATGGGCTATTAATTGTTTTGCTCCTCATGCAGCATGATTGCTCCCTGCTCCAAGGGGCTCTGCACAATGATGCCAAACCTGATGCATGCAGCCAATTGATTTCATTCACTGTGCCTCAGAACTCTTGGGCTCAAATGATCTCCCAATTGCAGGGATTACAATCATGGCTATCACCCATGTTCAAAATATGTTATAAATTTAAAAGTGAAAAACCTAGTCAAACTATATAACTAAATGCCATGCAAATGAAAAAAAAATACTTACACTATGCATAGTTATGGTATAACTGAAATCGATTCTTTCATGTATCTCCCAGATAATAAAATTTGCTTTAACATCTTCAACGAATTCCTTACCATCATATCTGAAAGAAATAACGATAAGAACTTAATGCTTAGTAATATCAACTTTGGGTAGATGAGTTTCTCCAACTGTTATCAGTTCTATGCAACTCATAAAAATCTCAAAATGTACATTAGTGGTCATTGGAGGAGAGAAAACTCTGGATCTTGTGATTGTGTGTAATGATTAGACTGGATCACAGAAAATTCTGGGATAAAAGAGAGAAAAGTTAAGATTTCAAATGGTGGGTGGACTTGTATCTTGAAGGGAAGTGTGTAGTTACCCTTAGTACCTTTGGACATGTTTCCCTAGTCCTTTTATCCAGAGGAACTATGAGATCAATAGATCTGGTGAGACAAGGCCTCACACCTACTATTTATTTTTCTTCTAACAAAACCAAACAGAATCAGAAAACTGCTCCTTTCTAATATCAAAGCAGGAAATCCTTCCCAATCCCTATTACAGCAGTCTATTCCACTTTTGAACCTATCTAATTGTTAGTAAGTTTTTCTTGATATCAAGATTGCCCTCTTTCTAAATTCTACTCATTTCTAGCTCTGTCCTCTGGGGACAAAAAAAAAGACAAATCTAATCCCTCTTCCATAGCACAGCCTCCTTAAATATTTGAAGACTGGTTATTCCCTGAGAATTTTCTTTAGACTTATATAACTTTAGTTTCTTCAACTGATTCTCACATGAAATTAACTCAAGAACTTTTACCAAATTGAATGGTGGATGTCCTCCTTTGGAGTTTCTCCAACTTACCAAAGCTATTCAAGAGTGACTAAAATGTACCTTCCCTCTGCTGATTTTCTCTATCTTATCTTGTTTTTACATGGTTGTTTTCATGTTGTCTCTCTCATTAGATTGTAAGCATCTTGAGGACAGGGGTTGTTTTTTTACCTTTCTTTGAATCCACAAGTTCTTCTCACAGTGCCTGGGACATAGTAGGTGTTTAATAAATGTTTGATCACTGACTGACAGTACGATAGATGTGGTCAGATCAGAGCAGAGTACAGCAGGACTATCATCTACTAATTCCTAGAAATTGAGCCTTCCTTAATACAAATTATCCTCCCCTTTTTGAGTGCCACATCAACACTGTTGGGTCAATGAACTTGTAATTCACCCAAACTCCCAGATCGATTTTTGGAATGCAAATTAACTTAATGTTGATTTCTATTTTCTTATAGAACTTTCTTGATGGCAGGAGTTATCCTGTGCCTTTCTTTGCATCCTCAGCACTTAGCCCAGTGCCTAGTACTTACTTAGCTTTCTTCAAAGCTTAACTCAAATGCTCTTTCCTGTATGTACTTTGTATATATTTTGCATTGATTTTTCTTTGTGAGTTGTTTCTCAAAGTTTTTTGACAGTAAGGACTATCTCATTTTTGTCTTTGTATCTTTAGCCCTTAACTATTATATACAAAGTAATTTCAGGAAAGCAAGGTATTAACAAATGGAAGACTCAAAATAAACTCTTACAGCTCTAAATCTATGAGCTTATATTGCTATGATTTTAGAAGAGAGGTAGGTATGAAATAGAAGTGAATGAGTTCATGATGAGTTTGAGATGCCTATGGAACATTTAGCTTGAAATGTCCAAAAGGCATTTGGGAATGTGGGACTGATCCTAGAGATGGATATATAGAGCTAGGTTTCATCTGCATTGGGACAAGTAATTGGGATAAATGATACCCCTTGCCCTCACATATCCAAACAATTGTCAAATATTTTCATTTCTACTTGCACATATATAATATATATTTCATTCTCTCTATTGACAAACTACCATCCTGGATAAGGTTTAAATAAACCAAAGTTTCTTAAAACTGTGGGTTGCACCCCCATGTAGGTCAAGTAACTGAATATGAAGATCACAAAAAAAGTTGGTAGCAGTAAAAGGTTTCTGAATGCAATGACAAAAAAGTTAATTCAGAATCAAACATGTAATGAATCCAAGGTGTTTCTAGCAGTGCTTGCCCATGTTGCACTGTGTGATTTCATTGTAGCCTTGATTCTAAACACACAGCATACACACTTTATACTGTGTATGCATGAACACTGCCAGAAACACCTCAGATTTGAGATGGGGTCATGTAAAAATTCCTTGGGTAAAAAGGGCTTGCAAGTGAATTTTTTTCCTGAAGCAGTTGGGGTTAAGTGACTTGCCCAGGATCACACCGCTAGGAAGTGTTAAGTGTCTGAGGCCACATTTGAATTCAGTTCCTCCTGACTTCAAGGCTAGTGCTCTATACCCTATGCCACTTAGCTGCCCCAAGAGGAAAATTTTTAAGAAGCCTTGATATAGATGATCTTCATTGCTCACTCCATTCCTAATGCATTCATTTTTGTAATGTCCTTCTTAATAGAAGTCTATCTTTTTTCATTTATGTGAAATGTGATTTGGGGTTGTAAATTGATTTAATTTCTTTTTTTAGTCTTATTTCAGTTTTCCTTTGATTTTCCCTACTGGATTAGAACTTTAGATAACCCAGATTGCTTTCATATAGCATATAAAAAGTAGCAGGTTGCTAAGTGGCACAGCCTTGGTCTGACTTAAGACTCAATCACTTACTAGCCATCTGACTCTGGATGTGTCTTATGGGTTAACTTCACTTTCACCTTCCTGATAGCCTGCAAAGTGTGTTTCATTGTAGAGATCTGAATTTTGCCCACAGTATTTCTTGGTGACTTAAATTTGAAATCTCTTTCTGTCATTAGCCTGTGAGTTCTATTGGAAAATTATACCCATTAATATTTCTGGGAAACTTTCTTATGTAAAATGTTCTTACATTACTTTCTTATGTAAAATGTTCTTACATTATATGTCTGTTTTTAGAATTTTTTCTTTCATTTTACTTTTCTGAAAAACAATTTTTGGATTATCTCTGCATATTCTCTTGACAAAAATTTATACAACTTCAGCGTTAGAAGGAATTTCACTTACCATTTACTAAAGCCTTTACATGAAAAAGAATCCTCTCTACAGTATGCTTGACAACTTGCCATCTACCCTTATTCAAAGACTTCATGTAAGGGTAAGTCACCGCCTCAAAGCAGCATATTCCACTTTTTGCTAGTTTTAGATATTAGGAATTTTTCACTCAAGTGAAGTATAAATATACCTCTTTATAAGTTACATCCACTTCTTATTTCTTCTTATATCTGGGGCAAAACAGAATAAGTCTAATCCAAGTTTTATATGCAAATATTTTGTAGAGGCTGAATTAAACTATAGGGTTATTTAAAAATATTGCAATGGACATGAATGGAAAATCCTTCCCCTTTGATAGTTCCTAATCAAGTTTTAAGTATCCTGAAATCATGTGATTTCCCCAAAATGACATATCTATTTCATAATGTTGCTTGCCATAAAATGGTCTTAGATTCAGTTTCTCCTGTCTGTCTTGTGGAAAACATACCAATCTTAAGAGTTAATATTTAGATTCAAATTCTAATTCTGCCAACTAGCATTTATTTAGGATACTGAAGTTTGTCATGTGCTTTACATACATTTATCTTATTTCAACTTCACAATAACCCTGTGATGTTGGTGCTTTTATTATCCTGATTTTATAGTTGAGGATAATATTTTAACATAGTTAACATATATTGGACTACTTGCCATATAGAGGAGGGGGTGGGAGAAAGGAGGGAAAAAATTGGAACAGAAAGTTTTGCAAGGGTCAATGTTGAAAAATTACCCATGCATAAGTTTTGCAAATAAAAAGCTTTAATAAATAAAAAAGTAATTTGCCCTAGCTTTTGTGAACTTCTGTGAATTTTCCCTGTGTGTCAACAATTTTTCTTTTCTTCTCTCTTTTTTTTTGTGTGTAATACTGTGCCACAGAGCATTTACTATCTGTTTGACATTGGGCAAGACACTTTACCTCAACTATAGATGAGAAAATGGGACTAGATAATCTCTTAAGTCCTTTCCAACTCTAGATGTATAGCCTTGTGGCTGTATAATAAATAAAATGAAGGGTTGGACTCTATAGTCTCTCCTAACTATTAAGCTATGATCCTCTCAGCAATTTTGCTGAAGATTGAGCAGCAAATTTAATTAAGACAGCCCTAGGTTTTCCTTATTGACTGTAACATTAAAAGCAATAGGGACTGTATAATAAAATCTTTATAGAATTATTCTAAAGGTTATTGGATAGTTGAATTACTAAAAGATTACTGGATGGTTTGTAGTTTTGTAATTAATTCACTGCTTATTTAATATGTTCAACACCTTGTAGATATTTCTAGCAGAAAAAGTTGGATTTGGGGTCAAAAAGCTTTCCTTTGAATCCTGGCTCTATTTCTTATTCCCTTTAAAATCTTGTGCAAATAATTTCATTTCTCAATACTTTGGTTTCTTCATTTACAAATAAGAATGAAGCAGATAACCTCTTATTCTTTCTAGCTTGAATGTACTCCAAAAAGACCATCTTTTCACTTCTCTCGTTTGAAGAACAAAAAGGCTTTAAAATTACTGGGAGTATTATCTAATAAAAAAAAGTAAATTAATGATCTCTGAATTTAAAATGACCTTGGAGGGTGATTGAAAATTATGAACATTATTACTACAGTGATGTATTTTCTCTTCATAGTAGTGCCATTTAGAATCAATTACAAATATCATTATAAAAGTAAAAGATTGAATTAAATTATATGATTCATTAAATTTGTTTATTCTACTGGTGTTACAGAATAGCTAGAAAGAACTAAGAAAATCTAGGGTAAAAGTTCAGATATCACTTACTAGTACTTATAAATAATGTTGTTTAGGGTACCTAATTATTCAACTGAAATGACATCTGTAAATTACTGAGCACTTTATTTGGAAAAAAAGTAGGTGTTTAATAAATGTTTAATCTCCTCCTCTCTCCCCCTCCCCATTCAATGGATAGTTCATAAATAATTTACCAACGTTTGTGGTTTAAAGAAATACATTTCAAAGAAATAGAAACAACATTGCTTGGCCACTACCATAGCAAGGTTACATTATTAGTTGCCAAATTTCTGAGATGGTAGGGGAAGTAATGGCTTTCTTCTGGTCTCTTATAGCAACTATTGTTCTTAAGGTATTTTTTGTAATGTCATCTTTTAGATTGGAATGGATTATTTATCTCAAGAGCCCAGAGAAATGGATTCTCCTTGTGGTCTTAGAGAAGGCCCAGTAATGAAAATCCAAATTTCTTGTCTTTATTCATAGTATTCTCCCTAATAGCTGGTGAAAGTCCAGGGCCATTGTAAAAGTGCAGATGAAATAGTAACTGTATCAGTATCTGTTACATTTATTCTAAGTTATCTGTTGAAAACAAATAACTAAGTTTTTTGGGATACATTTATAATTTGACTCAAGATTTCCTGGGAAGGGAAGGAAGAATTTTGACAATGACCCTGAAAATCAGAATATAAAGCAAAACAAAGGGACCATTATCAATGACCTAGCAAATACATAGTGAAGTTCTCAGTGAAAACAAGCACACAAGAAAGTATTTTTGACCCATGATTGTCAATTAGCTCTGTTTTAAATCCTATGATTAAAAAAAAAAGCAAGATAAATAGAAAAATGTTTTTGGGTGTTACTTACAATTGAAGGACAGGGTGGAATTTTTCTGTCATATAAATGTTCAAAGGGCAGCCATATTCGCTAACATTATAGCTTATATACTAGACAAGAAAGAAAAAAATATTAGTTATTTTTATGTATTTGACTTATGGACAAAAAATTAATAATTTTCTTACCTTGTTTTCGGGTGGATTGCCCCTCAAATATTGCCTAATAAAAAAGAGACATTTAAAAATACTAAAGTTTTAAACATTAAAATAATGCATTTCTAAAACATTTAATTTTTATAACTTCCCTATGCAAACAAATAAGCATCTCATCTTTTCATTGTTGTTTAGAATGAAGCAGATTGAATTAAAGCTAAGGATTTTAATTAAGGAATTAAAAGCTCATTTTGCAATCTTAAGGAATACTTGGAAATAAAGTTTTTTACTTTAATTAAAAAATACTTTTTTAGAGTGATATTATAAGTAAATTAGAGGAATGTAGTAGAGTTTACCCCTCAGACCTATGGAGATGGAATAAATTTATGTCCAAAGAAGAACTGGAACTCTTAATTAAACACCAGATAGATACCTTTGATTATATTAAGTTAAAAAGTTTTTGTACAAACAAAACCAATGCAGTCAAGATTAGGCGGGAAGCAATAAATTGGGAAATCATCTTTACATTTAAGGGTTCTGATAAAGGCCTCATCTCTAAAATATATAGAGAATTGTCTCATATTTATAAGAATTCAACCCATTCTCCAATCGATAAATGGTCAAAGGATATGAACAGAATTTTCAGAGAATGAAATTAAAACTATTTGTAGTCATATGAAAAGGTGCTCCAAATCACTATTGATCAGAGAAATGCAAATTAAGACAACTCTGAGGTACCACTACACACCTGTCAGATTGGCTAAAATGACAGGCAAAGATAATGATGAATGTTTTAGGGGATGTGGGAAGGCTGGGACACTGATGCATTGTTGGTGGAACTGTGAACAGATCCAGCCATTCTGGAGAGCAATTTGGAACTATGCTCAAAAAGTTATCAAACTGTGCATACCCTTTGACCCAGCAGCATTTCTATTGGGCTTATATCCCAAAGAAATCATAAAGGAAGGAAAGGGCCCCACATGTGCAAGAATGTTTGTGGCAGCCCTTTTTGTAGTGGCTAGAAACTGGAAATTGAATGGATGCCCATCAATTGGAGAATGGCTGAGTAAATTATGGTATATGAATGTTATGGAATATTGTTGTTCTGTAAGAGACGACCAGTGGGACGATTTCAGGGAGGCCTGGAGAGACTTGCATGAACTGATGCTGAGTGAAACGAGTGGAGCCAGGAGATCATTGTGCATGGCAACAACAATATTATATGACGATCATTTCTCAGGTCCATGGCTCTCTGCAACAGGGGGGTGTCTCAGGCCAGTTCCAATTGTTCACTGGGGAGAGCCATGTACACCCAGAGAGAGGGATGTGAAATGTGGACCACAGCGTAGCATTTTCGTGATCTCTGTTGATGTTTGCTTGCATTGTGTTGCCTTTCTCTGGTTTTCTTTTTTTTTCTTGTAGATGGGATTTTTCTTATGCAACTTGTCAACTATTATTACATTATTGACATGTAGTGGACTTCCTGCCATCTGGAGGAGGGGAGGGGACTGGGGATAAAGGTTGTAATGGAGAGCTTTGTAAAGGTCAATGCTGGGGAACTACCCATGCATATGTTATACAAATAAAAAGCTTTAATAAAAAGAAAAAAAAA